>JAJJWX010003840.1:0-247820 GCA_023529315.1 Papaver bracteatum | reverse complement strand
CGATAGAGTACTTAGTTGGGAATTGGTTGGCAGCATCACTAGCAACATGAGTGGAAAATGCATGGAAACAACATCGGTAACATGGATGAAAACTGCATGGAAGCACTATCGGTAACACGACCTTGACATTGACTGATGGTTGATTTTGACCGTTGACCGGTTGTTGACTTTGACCATTGACAAGTTTTTGACTTTGACCATTGATCGAGCATTGAATTTGACGATTGACCGATTATTGGATTTATGTAAAACTGGGAAGGCTGGTGGGCTACTTCAGTTGACTGGTTAGCGGGCTAGGATGAGGGCCAAAAGATGATTCAAGTATCACTTTGGCCCATTATTATGTGGCATTTTTACTTATGGTACAAACAAAGCTCTACAAGCAAACTTTTGATAAAAGAGTTTCTTAGAGAATGAAAAGGAATGTAGGGTTACAAAACCTTTATATACTAAAAGGATTCACGCACGCACAACTCATACCCTAAAAAAGGCAGAATTTTCTATAATACCCCTCTTTTATTGATATAACAGAGAAAAAATCTTTACAAAATCAATTAGAAAAGATAGAAGAATTCCCAAACAATTTAAAAGTAAAAGAAAACAATTTTTTCTTTTTCTTTTAAAGCTTGTGAAGTGCCAACTCTTGTCTCTTTTGAACCAGGAACATGAGATAAGACACTTAACCAACACAATTACGTTTTGGTGGGGTGAACAATGATCTGTCCACCATACTTTTGTTGAATGGAATTCCTAGTTATCTGTTTACCAGAATGTTCAAACTGAAACCTTTTTTCTAATGGTCTAGAAACATCTTTGGAAATTAACTTCTTTGGAGAAGAGATAGGATTACATACCTCAGTCGATTTCTGAACAAGTTTCAACTTGTTAGATAATCGATTTTCTCTTCGTTGAAGTTTGTTGACATATCTTATCTTATGTTTGTACTTGAAACATTTTGATAACTCATGATCTTTGAGAGTACAATAAGCACATGTCAAACTGGAGGAAGGTTCATACATCACAGCTATGCATACTTCTAGACACATGGTGGAACCTGTGAAAAAGAGAAGAAGAATTTCCAGTTGGCAAACATAAATCCATATTATCCTCCAAGATTGTTGAAGTTTCTTCTGGAAGAATATCGAGATTGGTGAATGTATTGCTATAATTATCAAAATCAATATTTTCACAGAAGAGTGCAATAATTTTTTGTCTTCATTTGAATCATAATGGTCATACATTTCATCAAAAGTTGCAGCAAGACCTTTGTTTCCAGTGTACTTTCTACGATTTAGACACTTATTTGCAAAATGACCAAAACCTTTACACTTGAAGCACTGTGGCATATCCTCATCATCAGTATCGTTTTATACCTGTTTTTAGGAGGAACACAATTATGAGGTTTAACTGATGACTTAGGTTTGTCTCTAGTGAACCGTTTACTTCTCTTCAAAAGAATATCTCTAAATAGTCTTGTGACCAATAAGACTGACTTGTCAAGATATTCATCTGAAGAATCAGTCTGAGAAAGATCATCATCAGAGATTCCAACACTTTTACTTTCATCAAGAAATTTTGTGTTCTTTTGTACTTTGAAAGCAATATCCTTTCCTGATTTGGATATATGTTCATGATCAAAGATATTTAACTTCCCAACAAGAGTATTTCTGGAAAGCACATCCAGGTTATATCCTTCAACGATGGCGTGTTTCTTAGAATCGTATCTAGATGGAAGAGATCTGAGAATCTTTATCACAATGTCCTTTTCAGGAATAATCTTACCCAATGAAAAAGATGCATTAACAATTTCAGACACTTTGTGATTAAACTCATCAAATGAATAGCTTATTTTTCATATCTATTCCCTTGAAATACAGTTTCTAAGATATCCCAAGCATCTTTAGACCGAGTGCACGTAGTCACATGGTACTGAAGATATGGGGTAATGGCATGGATGATTGCATTCAATCCGTCAGAATTTTTCTTTGCATCAAGAATCTCGGCAGCATCATAATCACCAATATCCTTTGGAACAGTTATTGTGCCTATTGTATCAACCGGAGGATTATAGCCATTAACAACTTAACCCATGATTTAAAATCACGTGCTTCAAGAAAGGAACGCATCAAAATTTTCCACCGTAAGTAATTTGATCCATCGAAGACTGGTGGTATGTTTATTGAGATAACACTTCTTTACATAGAGTCAGATCGCTACAAACACAAACTTATGAGGTCTTAAACATGTTTGCCTGCTCTGATACCAATTAAAAAAGCGTGGGTACAACAACCTCACCCGATATTTCGCTTAAAAATCTGTATGGATTAACTCCAATATACTTTCAAGAGAATCAACTAGACAGTTGGACTCAATCTTAAGAAAAGTATATCAAAGAGTTATATCTCAATTTCTTGATTCAATCCGCAATCAAACAAATAGGAATTTGTGAGCCTGATTGAATACAAGAGAAATAACTTGAACGGTACTAAAGACCAATGTTCAAGGATCAATCAATTTCAATTAACAACCAAAGGTTAGATTTACCAATTGATCGATTCAACGCACAATATGTGATATTTCAATTATATAACAAAATATAATGCGGAAAAGAAATAACACAGACACCAGAAGTTTTGTTAACGAGGAAACCGTAAATGCAGAAAAACCCCAGGCCTAGTCCAGATTTTAACACCACACTATATTAAGCCACAACAGACACTAGCCTACTACAAAGCTAACTTCGGACTGGAATGCAGTGAAACCTATTCAATCTCATACTGATTTAATGTATAATTGCGCTCCTTACGTCTCTGATCCTAGCAGGATACTATGCACTTGATTCCCTTAGATGATCTGACACACAACTAAGAGTTACTACGACCCAAAGTCGAAGACTTGATAAACAAATCTGTCTCACACAGAAAAGTCTATTGGAATAGATAAATCTGTCTCCCACAGAAATACCTACGAGTTTTGTTCCGTCTTTTGATAAATCAAGGTGAACATTAACCAATTGATAACCCGGACTTGTATTCCCGAAGAACAGCCTATTATTATCAATCACCTCACAATAATCTTAATCGACTAACGAAACAAGATATTATGGAATCACAAACAATGAGACGAAGGTATTTGTGACTACTTTTCAATCTTGCTTATCAGAGATATAAATCTCAAGCCAATCTTACGATTTTACTCAATCAGGATAGAAAAAAACAAGATCAGATCACGTAACTACAGAGAAAATACTTGGATCTAGCTTCACAATCCCAATGAAGTCTTTAAGTCGTTAACCTACAGGGTTTCTTGAAAAACCTAAGGTTAAAGGAGTATCGACTCTAACTTATACAAATAGTATCATACAGGAGGTGTGGGGATTAGGTTTCCCAGTCGCTAAAGTTCTCCTTTATATATATTTCAAATTAGGGTTTGCAATCTAAGTTACATTGGTAACAAAGCATTCAATATTCACCGTTAGATGAAAACCTGATTATATTCAAGATAATATATTTCAACCGTTAGATCGAACTTATCTTTCTATACACAAATGAAATGTACCTTCATTTAGGCTTGATTAACCACACCTAAACGTGTACACTTAGTCGGTTCAACAATATTTAACCAATGGTTAGCCATATGAGCACTTTCATATCAACCTTATTCATCTTTACCATAACTAGTTCAAATGACGCAAATGAACGAGTTAGAGAGTTGTTAAATTGCTTCGATCTCATATAAGTATACAAGACACAATCGATTTTGATTCACTCGAATCAATTCATGAACATTACAGACACGGTTTGCAAAGATTGCTTTCCTTATTATATAAATGTTTTAGTTCATGACCAAACCGATTTTAAAAGGTAACCTCCTTAAGTATGCAAATGGGTACACATACTTAAGTATCCGTATTGAGTTTGTTTTTACATCCAAACTCCAGCAGAAATTCACGGAAGTGAAACTTCTGCCAATATGCGTACGGGTACGCATACTTACCCGGATTTCCAACAACCGCCAGTACGCGTACGGGTACGCATACTTTAGGTTCACGGGTTTTGGACTTTTACACAAATGTGAGAACACACTATGTTTATATCCAAACATGGTTACTTGTTCTAAACTCTCATTTCAATCATTGAAACTTTCTTAGAGGATGTTAAAATAGTTGTTATCCATAAACTATTTTCATCAAAGCGATTTTCAAGTTATTGAAATAATATGACTTTCGTCACGAGTAAAGATGAACTTGGATAAATCGAAAGCTTACCAACACATATTTAGATAAATAGATAAGAGAGGTAAACTCGACTCGAAATAACAAATGTGTATAATTGAAGTATATATAGTAATACGACTTTTATCTCAAAATAAGAGATAGAATAGATAGACTTTTGAGTAATAGATAAGTTCAAGTCTCCACATACCTTTTGTTGATGAAGTTCCACAATTTCCCTTGAGTTGTTCTTCGTATTCATTCGATGAACACCATGGAGTCTAGAGATCAACTATATTTACTGTCCTAATCCGAGGCTTAGCTATAAGTAGACTAGAAATCAAGACTTATAGTTTTGGCAACTAAACTTGACAAACAAGCTTGAGAAAGCAACGCTTGTGAGTTTGACCGAGTAATTATCTAACAAAAGGAACAAACCTCTTCCTTTTCCGCTTTCAACAAAAAGAATCTTATGATGGAGTTCATACATAAACTTGGAATATCTTGGGTTACTTGTTATCTCTGATAAGTTATGATCCTGACATTCCAATTAAGGAGCATAAGTTTGAACACTATACCTGGAGTGTTAAACTAAGAAGTTTAGGGAATATAATTCTTAATAAGAAGTTGATTACTGTGATCTGTAAAGATATGGGTAAATATATTTTACTAGAAAGAAGGAAAAGATTTCCAAGAGGTAGTGTCACCAATAATGTTTATGTTGAAGTTATGCTCAAGGAACTTTTGATAAGAGGTGGGTGGATTGATACTCTTAATGGCCAAATAAAGTGGATCATATATCACTTTGAAAAGAATCCATACAAAATTTGTAAAGAGTGTAGTGTGATAGATCATGTTGATGCAGATTGTAAGAGGTTAACACTAGAACAGAAGGTTGAGGCAATGAATAAAGATGAATATGCAGCGTGGAGTCAGATTGAAGAAGGGAAGAAATTTTTAGCTACCTATATTCTTAATACGGGTGACGACATGATGGAAGGTGGCCATGATACAAATGGGAGTGCTATTAGTAATCCTTCACCAACTAATACCCAAGATGTATCGAATCATTCTAAATTAGGGATCGAAAATTCTGATATGATAAAAAGTAAGCGTACTAGGGAAGATGAACTACCAATTAACCCTGCTTCAAATAATATCCTCTCAATCAATACCCATAACAATCCTGTTTATGATGATATGTATCATGGATCAGAGAAGATTGATGTTTACAGTGATATTCAGGTGGAAAACATGATGGAATACCAGCATAACTGTGTTGAGGATAACCATTCAAAGGAATTTGATATCTCATAAACAACCTCTAAAGCTCAATCAAAAGGGACTACAATGAATCACTATGGAATTCCTGCCATCCATCATCGGGTTTTTTCTCCAAACCCTAATTTTATATTTTGTTCAATTTTAGGTTTATCTTAGGTAATTGACATTCCATCAACTTTATCTTCTTATCTGTTGAGATAATTCGAATATGTGGTAACTCCAATTCTGTCATTCACAAAAATCTTTTAATTTGGTTTCTTCACTTTTTCCGGTCCCGTTTAATCTACATTTGGGTTCTGATATTTTCTTTTGTTAATTTAAATAGTCTGTCTATTTATCTCCAAATTAAAATTAATAATTTAAAAAAAAATAGATTTTGCAATTATAAGAACATCATGAACAATAATATATATAGATTATAATCTTCTCAGTATAATTAGTTTCAACTCTTCACATCTAGTGATAAAGTATTTGTTGAATGATTCTGCTTATTGGTTGTTAAACTGTACATGTGGTATTTTGCTTTTACCAATTGTGAGTCACCTTCAAAGCAGTTGTAAGTGTAAAAAACAGCTATTTTTAGCTCATTCTCTTAAATCAATTATGAGAATTTTGTCGTGGAACTGTCAGGGCTTCGGCAACCCTTCCACTAGAACTGCTTTGTGGAATATAATTAGGGATCAAAATCCCGACATTGTCTTCTTATGTGAAACCAAAAATGACTCTACACAAATGGGCAATTATATGAGAAGATTCAACTACCTAACAATTGGGTATTTCCATATGTTGGTCTCTCAGGGGGGTATTGCCCTTATGTGGAAGAGTGGTTTCAATTTTGAAATTGTCCACAATACAGATAAAATGGTTAATACCATTATATCTTTTGACCCTTCTAAACCAGAGTTCTTATGCACTTTCTTTTATGGTTCCACATACTATGAAAAAAAGATGCAGCAATGGAACTACATTAAAGAAATAGGAAATAGATCTAACAACCCATGGGTTCTCATCGGTGAGTTGAACATCACCATGGATGCTCATGAAAGGTTTAGCTTCACCAGTCCTACAACTGCTACCATACTTGAAATTAAAAATATTATTGATTGTGCTGATTTATCTGATCTTGGTTTTATTGGTTTTCAGTATACCTGGTCTAATAAACAATCTCCTTATAATCTTATTAAATCCATACTTGACAAGGGTTTGGTCAATGGTCATTGGCTGAATCATTATGGTAATTCAAAAATTATACATATTGACTATATATGCTCTGACCATTTACCAATTCTCTGGGTTACTGATCCTAATTAAAACCAATGGAAAATACCCTATAGATATTATAAGTGTTGGTTTAGAGACCCAGCTTCTCATGAGGTTATTAAAATGCCTATGACTTAGAAGTAATGGGCTCACCTGCTTATCAGTTTACAAAAAAAATTAAGAAATGTCAAGTTTGGTTTGAAAAAATATAATATTGAACAATTTGGCATTATTGATAATAGAGTGAGAGAGTTAGAATCTGAACTTCATACTCTCAATTGTCAATGTATGAGCACTCAAATTGCTGAATCCATTAAGAATGTAAAAAAATTCTCTTGAACATTGGCAAAAAAAATCTAGAGGACTTTTATGCCCAAAAATTTAGACATGATTACATTAAGAGCCATGATAGAAATACCAACTATTACCATACGTAAGATAATAGAAAGAAACCTTTCAATCACATTTCTGCTCTTAAACTTAGTAATGGGAAATGGTCTAGTGACAGGAACAACCTCGAAGATCTTTTAATATCTCATTTCAGTGGCATTAACACTTCTACTAATCCAATGCCTAATAGAGATTTTTTGAATTGTATTGACCCTTGCATTAGTGATATGGACAATGATCTTTTATTAAGTCCTATCACTATTGAGGAAGTGAAAAACACTATCAATCAAATGAATTCATGGAGTGCACCAGGGCCTGGTGGTTTTCCACCAGGCTTCTATAAGTAAAATATGGATCTTTTGATAAATAATGTGTGGATAATGGTTAAGAATTTCTTTGAGTCTAAATATATTCTCAAAGAAATGAACCACACTTTCCTTAGTCTAATACCAAAGATAAATAATCCTTCTACCCCTGCAGATTTTAGAATCATCTCTCTCTGTAACACAAGTTACAAAATACTATCTAACATCTAATACCAAAGTTAATAGGATGAAACCATTGCTAGGTAAAATCATTTCACCATTCCAGGCTGCTTATGTTTCTAATAGACATATTCATGACAATGTGGTGATTGACCATGAGCTGGTCCATACCATGAAAATAAAAAAGGTAGAAATGGGTATATGGGTCTTAAATTAGACATGTCGGAAGCCTTCTACAGAGTTGAGTGGTCTTTCTTACTGGATGTCCTTAAGAGATTTGGTTTTTTCAATAACTGGTGTGATCTTATCCATCAATGCATTAGTACAACCAATGTCTCCATTATGTTTAATGGTACTCCTTGTTCTACCTTTAAATCTTCTAGAGGTTTGCGGCAAGGAGAACCTCTGTCTCCTTACCTTTTCATCATTTGTATGGAGTCATTTTCTCTATATATTTTATATGCTGAATCTATCAGGCTCATTCGGGGGATTAAAGTTACTAAAGATGCTC
The DNA here is from genome assembly GCA_023529315.1 of Papaver bracteatum. Classification (NCBI taxonomy): domain Eukaryota; kingdom Viridiplantae; phylum Streptophyta; class Magnoliopsida; order Ranunculales; family Papaveraceae; genus Papaver; species Papaver bracteatum. The sequence goes on along the minus strand of JAJJWX010003840.1, from coordinate 239,677 downwards.
CTAGCATCTCTTATCTGTTATTCGCAGATGATTGCCTTATATTTAGCAATGCTTCCCATGATGAGGCTGATAGCTTAATGTCCCTTATTAATGATTTCAGTGCTTGATCTGGTCAGGTCATTAATCTGCAAAAATCTGGATGCTTCTTTAGTAAGAATTGCAATCTAGATTTTTGTGTTTCTCTCATTATGCATCTCAACATTAGAAAAATTAATTTAAATGAAAAATACCTTGGTATTCCTCTTTTCATTGGAAGACCAAATAATGGAGCTTTTGCTCACCTAGATGATCACTTTGATAAAAGAGCTGCTAAATGGAAAGGAAAAATATGACACAATCTGGAAGATCAATTATGGTCAATCACGTCCTAAAAACTTCTCAGATTTACCAAATGAATACTTTTCTCCTTCCAGATGATGTTCTCTGTAAGATGGAAAAGTCTCAAAGAGACTTTTGGTGGGGGCAAAATCAACCAGGTGGTAGTTATCATGTAGCTTGGGACAATATTTGTTCTCACAAACTTCAAGGAGGTCTAGGTTTTAAAAACCTAAGTCAATTCAATTTGTCCATGTTAGCCGAAACTACTTGGAATCTTTTCCACAACTCAACTTATTTGTGGGATGTTATTCTTAAATGTAAGTATTTTAGACATGTTCACGCTCTTCATCACCCCAAACACAAGGCTTCGTCTTGGGTTTGGAAATGTATTTGCAAAGGTTTGAAAGTGATTAAGAATCATTGTTTCTGGGAAGTTAAGAAAGGAGATAAAATTATGGCGTTTAGTGATAATTTGATTGATAAATCCAGTGAGCCTTTATGTCTTGCTTATCCGAACCCCAACCTGAAAGTCTCTGACCTTATTATAGATGACACTGAACAGTGGAACATTGAATTGATTCTATGTTTTTTCACTCAGGAAAATTGTCAAAAATTAGTGATATTATGATAGATGGCCTCATACTAAGTCAGGTGCTTTTTCTGTGAAGACATCATATAGAGTCATTTCTAGCCAGAATAGGACTCAACTTACTACACATCACCTGTGGAGTACACCTGTATTACCTAAAGTACAATTATATCTTTAGAAATACATAAGAAATATTCTCCCTACTAAATCTTGAGTTTTTAGGTTTACTACGGAACATGATAATCTTTGTGCTCTCTGTGGTGATAGTATGATTGAAATTGCTGAACATCTCTTACTTCATTGTACCTTTTCTAAAGTAGTTTGGGCTCTAATTCATAATGGAACCTTAGTCCTTCAAGACTCTACTGCTGGTATAGATATTCACTCTTGTATTTGTAAGTGGATTTCTTCATGTAAAGATAAGACTATAATGTGCCAAATTCTTACAACTGCGTGGACCATTTGGAGAGACAGGTGCTTCAAGACTTTTCAAGGGAAATATCTAAATGCTACTGCTACCACTTCTTATGCAATGAAACTTGCAGGAGAAACAATACAGTCAGCTACCAGTAGTCCTATTCCCACAGTTACCCAAGTTATTCTTCCACAACATCCATTTGTGATTCTGCCTTCTAATTGTATTATGATGTATTGTGATGCTTCCTACATTGATATCTCTAATAAGATTGGTATTGGCATTTATTTTGTTGATGAACAGGGAACTATGGAGGATCCAAAACGATTACATTGGATAGCTAGAGACTCGGAAGAAGCCGAAAGTCTTGCTATCCTTGCTGCTGCTGAATGGGCAAGGAATTTTAATTTCGAAGCGATATGCATCAATAGTGATGCGAAAGATCCAATATCTTAATTTAAAAATAAAAATAGCCAGACTAGCTGATTCAGTAACTCTATCTTAGATGATAGCATTTTTATTTTGAATAATTTCAGCTTTTATGAAGTCAGACATGTTAGTCGAAATTCTGATTTTTTTTATTTTGATGCTGCTGCTGCCAAGCATTGTAGACAACATAATATTTCAGGTGAATGGTTGGGTACAGTGCCCCCATTCCTCCGACATCTGTAAAACTCTCTATTTGGTTTAATATATCTTCTTTTTCCTAGCAAAAAAAAAAAAAAAATCATCTTCTCTGTTGTATTTTCTTTAACAGAAACAATTCAATACAATCATTGTTCAGTTGAAAGCGCTATACAAGCTATGGAGGTTTACAAACAAGACTCGACCAACGACAGATACAGAAACATGATTTTTATTTACAAGAAAGAAATTTTTATTTCATCCTCAGAAATCAAACTAGATTCTGATACAATTTTTCTTATTCATCCCCAAAAAAGAAGTAGCAACGCATCAATGACACAACTACCTAAGAAGAAATTGTAAATCTCTTCTTGTTTCTAATAATGGGGTTATTATTATTAATTATCTCTTCGATCCATTGAAGACTAGAGTTCATCCTTTTTAGTAGTGCGAGTTGATGGATTTGCTGATGTTTTGATTGGGTATGAAGCCTCCATGGCTATACCACATAATCCTTCCTTTGCCTTCACACCACGGGCCATACGAATGTAACCTTTCTCACCCCATGCAGAACCCCATGAATTTTTCACAATCCAGTATTTTGTTCCGTCAACTGTTGTACCGTAACCTACAACTGCTACTCCGTGGTCAAGCTCGGTTCCGCATTCTCCAGTAAACACCCCCTGCATTTTGATAAATTTTACGTTTTCGTTTCGATTTATTTATTATTTCTATAATATACTTGTATATCAAGATGGGCGGAATAGTAGTTTTACCTCTGAATAAAATTGGAAATCGGATTCACCAGCATCAATGGCAACAGAAACAGGCTGGTTAACCACAGCTTTCATCAATGCGTTCTCGTCATTCGTAGGAACGTTCTGGTGACCATCTATTGACACGATATGAGAATTCTCCTGCAAATAATCAAATCCATGAATGAACATATATATATAAGCGTATTTGATTGATGACATCTTTACTCCGCCATTTTAAATACGTTTGTAATTCTGTATTTTATACCTTAGTCGAATCACAAGAACCGTCTTGAGCTTTGTAAGGATAATTTGTTTCAGTTGTGATCCCACCATTTTTTGTAATGTACTCAAAAGCCATTTCCATTAATCCTCCGTTACAACCTTGATTTTCAGTGTTATCGCAATCAACCAATTCCTGTTCAGACAACGAGACTAGTTTTTTTGTCTTGATTTGGTTAATCCCTTCGACCGCAACAATGGTCGAAAATGCCCAACAGCTACCTTCAAAACCACAAAAAAAAAATATAAAAAAATAAACGTAATTTTCATGCTGGTAGAAAAGATAACGTACATTATAATACTTACCACATTGGCCTTGGTCCTTAACAGGCGTAACAGCACCTTTGGTCCTCCAATCAACAGACGCCGGAAGATTAGTCACAGACTCGTACATGAAGTTCTCGGTTGGCCTGCGCTCACCACGGAACATACGATGGTGGCTCACTTTGGAACCAGCATAAGATTTTTTGAATTCATGGTTAGTCATATCAGCAAACTTGTTCAGCTTCAATTTATAAGGTGCATCTTTTTTGTTGAAGTTATGAATGTACTTGACATTCTCCTTAAACACATTAAAACGTCTGTGTTTCTCGTCGAGGTCTCGAGTTACAGTATGATGACTTCTCCATCTCTCGTATAATTCCCAAAGAGACTCTTCTGATTCCAATTCTTTCTCGTGGAAATCAAAGCTTTGTACGACTGCAAGAACTAAAGCAAATGACAGAACAGCCAAGACTGTAACCTTAGTAGTCATCATCACCATGTTTTCTTTATTTTTTTTATCACAACAATGGAGATGATCGAGTCTTGGTGGTGATTGTATGAATTGAAGTATATGGGTATATATATAGACAATGAAAGAAGAAGAAAGAGATAACGTGTCTCTATATAGTGATGTAATTGAAATGTATGGGGAAAGGAAAAACTAAAAAGTTGATGACTTAGGGAAGGTTCCTTGTAGGAAATAACAAAGTTCAATAATGGAGACGTTACCAAAAAGATGGGTCATTTTTAGAAATTTAGAGAGTGAAACTTTTTTGATGTATGTATACTGCCATTAAATCATATTTAAGAAAATTAACATTTTATCGACCAAGTTTAAGAACTTCTTGTTCAGTCTACTGATCCGAAACACCTGATATATTTATGATTTCGATCAGACGTACATAGATGTAAATGATTATCTATTCATTCAGTTCGTGTACAACTGTGTGGAGTAATTGAGACTTACAAGATTCAACAAAGAAAAGAAGGAGAATCTTTTTAGCGGTTATAGTAGAGTTACAAATGTTTTGAGAGGTTACTATCACATTATCTAAAGCAAAATGCTGAACTAGCTAGACTTAACATGAAAAACACGTTAGCTCTTGTTTTGGTTCAAAGAGGTGACGACTTAGGTTCGTTTGAGTCTATAAATACACGATTTCTTGCACATTGCACATTAAAGTCCTTGTAACCGTTATTTGTTTCTTATGACTCTATTTAGCAAAAATGAATAAATGAGCTAAAAACATCACACAAGCACCACGACAATGTTGTTCGATTGAGCGTTGGCCGTATGCACAAGCCGAAATACAGATTGGCTTCGTTCCGGAATATTCGGATTGTTATCGAACAACGTGAGAACGGTTTTTGTCCCGAATAGTTGTATCATTTATTGATTAGTTAGCAAGGAGCATCATCCGAAGAAAAGAAAATAAGTTCGCCTGTAAATGCCTTTGGTAAAAAAATAATAATACAATGAGCAAATTTTATCACGACGGTCAATTTTCCAATGACCAGAGTTCTCAGTGAAATTATTTTCATTTTGGCATTCAGCTAGTCCTAGAAACTCAAAATGGCTTTTCTTGGAATATACTCTATAGTCTATTCCACTTAAAATGGAAGTTGAGTTAAACAAAACCCAAAAGAAGATCAACCATATGGAATATCACAATATGGTTGGGTCTACCTTATGGAGCATAATTGAAAATTGGTTGGGTTTAACCACGATGGAATATCACATTTCTTATAAATTATTTCAAGTTCACCATTCAGTTAGTCTTCTAAACAATAAAATCAAACCTAAAAGAAGATTAGTTTGTGATTCGTTGTAACAATAACTCAATTAAAAGACATCACCAAACAATTAAAATTCATTTTCAGACTGCAGTATAATTTGACCACCAAAACCTTGATGTTCTATGATTGGTACTTAATAACTCAAATGGAACTATAGACTATAGCTGTAACTTGGACTGGTGGGATTCTTAAAAGTTATGCGTATTAGTTTAAGGAACACGTTGGTGTAAGAATCTGGGAATCCTAAAAAAAGACCACATATCCGAATATTGTTGTCAAAACCAAGGCCACATATTGTTGTCTAATACAAGGCCACTCGTTGAAGCGTTCTGCTTCACACTCTAAAGCTTGATGCCTGAATATTTTCAGGGGATCGAAACCAAAAATAGCTTACCTCTGTTGGCTTGTGCCAAATGTATTTTTATTAAGTATGATGCTTGGATAGGATTTTTTTTCAAGTGCGACTCACGGCCACAAAGAACGTCTTGCCTAGGGCAGATCTACTAAATGATCACCACCTAGCATGTAACTAGCATGTGTGACAAGGTTGTGCTTCAACCGTCTAACACGAAAACGAACCAATATGAAATTGTTCGCGCATCTTGTGTGTAAACAAAAATATGAAATTTAATGTGCATCTTGGTCACAAGACAAGATTGGAATGTTACTTGAATACTCTTTGGAGAGTGCATAAAATCGAACATGTCTTTCCCGAGAATTATTTGCCTAGTCAAGAGAATCATTTGCTTCTAAAGGGAGAAGCGCATTTCCCGATAGCATCATAAAAACTTAGAAGCTAAAAAAGGAAAAAATGAAAAACATAGTTACAATGAGGCCTATTCTTGTCAGTGACTTTTCTCAAGTGAGGCTAATTCATTCATACGGTAAAAGTCCGTGAACCTGGCATGACTCGAACATGCAACCTTCCGACATGGAGTCAGACGAGCTACCATTGCGCCACAGATTCATACTCGTTCACATGAATCAGATTAGTTAAAAGGGTAAGGATACCCAAAAGGTTCATCCTGTTGGGGAGGCTTACGAAATCCGAGCCGCTATGCACAATACGAAACCTACACAAGCAATGATATACAAATGCGGAAATAACACAACTACGACGATATAGAAGCAATCACACAACACCGGCAATTATGTGGAAAAACCCCTCCAAGGTGAAGGGTAAAAAACCACGGGCAAATCTTCCACTATAATCAAACAATGGGTAACACACAATTCTCCCAATTTGGGGATACACACTTCTTCAAGGTGACTATAACACTTGGATACCAATTGAGATTTGATTGGTATTAAGATTTGAGAACAAAAAATACGTTGCAATAAATTCTAATTATTATAAAAAAGAAAGAAACTAGGACACGCTTGCCTTTATTAATATAGTTGAGGGCCTAAATGTCTTTCGCATTCTTATTATCTTTTCTTTCCCTTCTATTTTCATTTTACTTCATATTCTTTATCTCTCCGTGTCTCATCGAGTCCTCCTCCTCCTCCTCGTTCCTTTTTTTTTTCTTCTTTCTCTTCTAACCTAGATGGAGATCTGCGAAATTAAACCCAACTTTGCAGAAATCAAAACCAATTTCTCCTAAACTTAAATCTCATAAATCTCATCTTCGGAAAACAAACCTAACCTCTTAATGACTCACCCAAACCCTAAAATCGTTTTCTTCTCTAAAGTCAAATTATTCTCTTAGGTGTTGGTTCAAACCTGAAATTTCTTTTTCAAATGATGAACTAATCGATCCTACAGGTATAACCCTAATCTTGTCAAAAAAAATTGTTGCCATTATTGCTTTATTTTGGAAGGCTATTATTGGGGCATCACATTCCATTAGAGGGGCTTCACTTGGATTCTTAGTGTCCAAAAAAGTGGTTATGGGATATCCTGACACCAAAGAAAAATGTCTAGATTACCCTTGAACTAAAATAAAAACTTAAAAACCTAATATTTTCTATTTTAATTCAAGAAAAAAACTGCTCCTCTTCATCTTTCTTCTCTTCCTCTCCTCGTAACTTCAATTTCAATTCAATTCAACTTCAGTTACGTTTTCTGGTGGTGTTACGTCTGGGTTCGGGTTTAATTTCTAAACGTAAAATTTGATTATGAAGAACTTACGTCTAGGTTCGGGTTTAATTCAACCGTAAAATAGGATTTGCATGTAGTCTTACGTCTAGGTTTTGTTTTAATCAAACCGTAAAATGTAGTCTTACGTCTAGGTTTAGTTTATTCAAACCGTAAAATGTAGTCTTACGTCTAGGTTAGTTTACTAAATTTAAAAAACAGGAAAATGTATAATGTGGCCTTACGTCTAGGTTAGTTTGTCTTACGTCTAGGTTAGTATGTTACGTCTAGGTTAGTCGGTTAGTTTTAGTCTTACTAGGTTAGTCTTACATCTAGGTTAGTAAGTTACGTCTAGGTTAGTCTTACATCTAGGTTAGTAGGTTAGCTTTAGTCTTACGTCTAGGTGTAGTTTCGGATTATCTCACAACTACACCCTCAGTAGAATTTGTAAAACTTAAGAAGTTATTGATGATGAATGACAATTTTCTTATTAATTCTCTCAATTGATTACATAAAAGTATCTAAATGGAACTAGAATAGTTACAACTTTCTCTATTCTCTTTCCTAAGATATTTTCTAACACTTCTTAAAAGAACCTCCCGAATTTTACATTTGAACTCCTATTTATAGTAAAATTTGTACAATTGTATATGTGTTGCGAAGTATCGCAACATATCTTCGCAAGATTATTTTATGCTCGCAAATCTTCCATGCTTCCCCGTGCTTCCTCTATCATCGCATTGTTTCGTAGCTCTTTCCTCTTATATTTATTACGATGTTCGTAAGCTAATGCCTTGCGATATTCGGTACCTACATCTTGCCTCTTCTCATGTTAATTCTACGAAGAAGGAATGTCATGAGAACCTCTATTCTCGTAAATTTAATATAGTCATCACCACCTGTTAGATTCGCAACACGTATTTTTCTCTTTTATTATATTTTTGACACGTTGTTTCGTAACCATCCTTCTCAACCGTTCACATCTAATCGCATTGATGAATTTTTTCCTTCGTCAAACTCTCTCTGTTTTTTATAAATACTATCTTTAATTCTTCTTTTTACTCTTTTATTCTATTCATCTTCTTAATCACATCTGCTTTTGTAATTTCTTCCTTTTTTCTTCTATTGCGATTTCTTATCTCTTTCACCCCTTTTCCTTTATGTTTTCGATCTCTTACTCAATGGCTCCAAAGAAGAAAACTATTGAACAAATTAATGCAGAGCTTGCTGATAGGGACCTCATTCTTTCTAAAATTGATGGTCATGAAAATAAATCTTCTCTCTGTATGGAGCTCTTTACTGATCTTTCTTAGAATGATCGGAAAGTTTTAATCTTACGAGGTAAAATCCTCGCAGGTCTTCCTCTTCCTCTTTACGATGTAAATCTTCCTTTATTCTATGAAATTATTTCCCACCCCAATTTTTCATGTGCCATTTATCAATTGACTGGTGATTGCATTCGCATTCTGGTTGAATTCGCAACTCGTGCTGCTACTGGAAGATCTTTGTATTCAGTTGATCTTAGGAAACCTGGATTTCGAGATATGGAGATTATCGCTGCGGACTATACAGTTGAGGGTTTCTTTAGGAATTAAACATTAATTCCTGCGAGGAAGGAAGATAAACGTTGGGGTGTTCGTCTTCATCGTAAAGCTAATATCGCAGCAGATGACCTTCTCATGCACGACATTGATTATGCCTCGGGAAATAATAAAACACCTCGTCGTTCTAATGATGAAGATTGGTATAATTACCCTTTAGCATTATCGGGTTCTTATATTTCTGGGATAGTAGATCTTCCTGCGAACCTTCGTGATCGCAATTATCAACCTTGGGTATTTTCTTGGCTTAGCAAAGATAAAAATGTATGTATCTCCATCTCCTTATATTCTTGTTACTCTTCAATTTATATTCAAATGAGGTAAGAAACACTCTTATATGCTTTTTTAAACAATATATTGTTGCCTCTGTTTCTTATCCTTATTTGAATTTGAAGGTTCTTCCTGATCTTCCTGAGGTTGTTGCGGGTGAGAATAAGAATTCTACTTATTCCAAAAGGTTGATTGCGAGACAAAAAACACTTCGCTCTGCGAAGGATACCCAAACTTCTGGTAGTCAAGATGATGCTCTTCGCAAAGGAAAAAGGAAACTTGAGGACGTTGCTTATGAGAGGAATAAAAAGAAGAAATTCTCAACCAATGTTTATTCCATTGTGATCTCTTCTAGTAAGAATGTTGACGAAGATCAAAGTGATGAAGATGACAAATTTCCTGAGAAGGACTTTAATTCTAATTCTGATACCCTTTCTGATAAAGGAGATGATGATGATGATACTGATGAAGATGAAGATGAAGATTATAGCAACATGGAAACTTTTGATTCAGCAATGGTTCGAGTATCTGAGGCTTTTCTTCATTCTTCTCGTGGGTTAGGAAACTCTCCTACTGCGAATGCTCGTAAGCTTATTGCGAAGGCTTGCAAAGTTCCTACTGTACTCAATAACAATTCTCTTAATGGAATTTCAAGATTTGTCTCACCTGCTACATTATATGCTTTAGGGAGTATGGTAAGTTTCTTTTCTATTCCTTGTTTGTTTCCCTTATTTCATTAATTTCTAACCCTTTTTATTTGTTCAGGTTGGAAGAGTCAGCTGCGCAGCTGCTTCTGATTGGGAAAGACGTCATTCTATTGCTGAGAAGAAAACTTTAAGCCGTTGTAAGAAGTTAGAAATTCAAAATTCAAAACTTCATCAGAAGGTAGAGGATTTAAGTATTGATAATGCAGAATTAACATCTCGTCGCGGAGATAATCCACAATCTGCGAGCATCGCAACTGAAAATTCTTCTCTTCTTGAGGAGAATCATCAACTAAAGCTTGAAAACTCTTCTCTTCGTAATGATAAGAAGCAATTAGAAGGTAAATTCTTCATAATATTAAGTATTTTGATTACTTTTCCTTCGTAACTTGCTAACCAATTCCTTAATTTCTTCCCTTGCTGCAGAAAATTATGCGAAGATGAATAATGATCTGGAAACTATTCTTGCCAATCGTAATCAGAAGATTTCTGATTTAAGATCTCAACTTCTAATTTTCCAGAACAACCATAGCTTATATGTGAAGCGTTTCTGAGCTAAGATGACTTGCAAGATTTGTGAAGACAATCAAATTCCTCTCAAGAAGTACCAGACGCTCCTTTCTGAAAAAATTCCTGAGGATACTCCATATCTGGAAATCTCCGATAGTGAAGTTGGAGATGATTTCTCTGAAGAATAAGAAGAAGATCATTTTGATGGGAATAAATCACCCAAAAAATAGCTTTATTCTTTTTTGTATATCTGCTCTAGTTCTTTTCATATTGTCTGTTTGAACACAATACTTTCTTCTTTCCTGCACTCTTGATCAACCAACAATTTCTTTTTGAAGCTTAACTAGTATTAATGCCTTAATTTTGCGATGATGAATTGATCTTTCTTTGATTGAGTGCTTCCATTATTCACATAACTTGATCATGTGGAGAGAAATAATATATCTTAAAGACTCAGCTTAGTATTTCCTTTCCCCCTATTATTGCTCTTCAGATGATCAAACATTGTTGGAAGTATTAGAATATTTGCCTCAATTTAATTTACGCAGCTTCAGCTTGTTACGATTGTGAATAAGAAATCTTCCCTTTGAAATATACGAAATACGAGGTATGAAATATCCTAAGAAATATGAAGTATGAAATATCCTTAAGAAGTATAAGAAATATAAAATATCTTTGAAAAAGTATTAGAAGTATTCAATCCGTGAAGAATTATTCAATGTATGAAGAAGTATAAGAAGTATTTAATCTGTGAAGAATTCTTCAATGTATGAATAAGTACAAGAAGTATTTAATCTTCGCAATATTTAATAAATGCGAAATATCCATTGAAGAAGTATAATAAATATGAGACATTCTTGAAGAATTATAAGAAGTATTCAAGTTGTGGAGAAATATTCCATGTGTGAAGAAATATAAGAAGTATGTAATCCTCGTAAAATTTAATGAATATGAACTATCTGTTCTTGATTGCGAGTAAAATCGCATCTTTTTTTATGTCTTCGTGATATATATTCTTGTAAAAATTCTTCAATGATATTGATTGTATTGCCTTCTTTGTTAGGTCTTCATGATATATATTCTTGTAAAAATTCTTCAATGATATCGACGGAATTGCCTTCTTTGTCAGAACTTCATGATATATATTCTTGTAAAAATTCTTCAATGGTATTGATAGAATAATTTTCATTAATTGTTGTGGTCTTATCATGCCTTTCTAAGTAAAGGTCTTATTTTGCCACCTCTTTTGTGATAATATTTTTGTATTTGCGATAATATGACAAGTCTGAACATTCTTGCGAATATACAACCTCGTGACATTATCGTCTTACGATGAAATCTCAGGACGTTTTTACACTTTCATGTAATAACCCATTGATCTCATCTTAACTTTTTTGTTATGTTCTGCGAGTTCTCCTTTTTTTTTTTTTTTAGAATGCTCGCAGAAATTCAGTTGTTGCACAAATATGACAAGCCTTCATGTTTTTGCAAACCAAAAGCCTCGTGACATTTGCGTCTTATAGCATGTATCAGCTCCTTAATGGAGGGTGCTGCCCTTTATCTTCCCCTTGGTTGCCTCTTCAAGGAAGCGTACATCGACCATACAAGGTTAGCTCTTCCCATCCGGTTCTGCAAACAACCAGCTTTTGATCGCAACCTCTTATCCTTTTTGCCTATAGGGCTTATAGTTACGAGGTTGCACCCTATGGGGTATCTTTGGGCCAAGTGCATCATTTGCCAAGACTTGTCAAAAATGGCAGATGTGCTTCAAGCCCACCCGGTACTCTTGACTCAACCGTGTACCTCGGCGCCTTGATCGTTTTCTACACTTCTTGGGAAAGACAGTATGCCTTAGTCGCCCAACCTAAATCATGTTACATCGCATAATATCGCGTAATGTCGCAAGATTAGGTGAGAATCCAAGGTGTCTAAACCGGATAGGTACCCCGTTATTGGGTTGTACCCCGTAAAAGTTTCATGTACTCAGGATCCTTGGTGGTGTTCCGGTGTCCCTGAGCCATGATTATAGATACCCCATTAAATGACGTACTTTAGGACTTTGCCTCTTATGAAATGTTGCTTCGCGAACTAGGGTGTACGCCACAAAGGTTTTCCTGTGTAATATTTATGCGGCTTTCTTTCTTTTTTGAAAGCTGATCACAGATTGCGATCTTTTATTCGCAAATTGATGTGTGCGTCTTTCTTTAATGAAAGTTAATCGCAATAAAAATTTTGAAATTTATAACTTTTGCAAATTTCCTGCGAGTAAACAATATTCGTAAAATTTATCATGAGTTTTATGGATAATAACTTTTCAAATACAGTCTATTCCTAGGTCTACCAAGTCTCAAACCCATGTCTCTCCCTTCTGGATCCATTAGCCCCAAAACTCATTTCAATTTCTTGTTTCTCAACGTATATCTTATTATTCTTCACGAGCAAACATATTGATTACCTTTTTGTTTCATTACCTTCTTTTTTCTTTCTTCACAAATCACAACCCTTTTTTATCATCATAAATTTGTTGTATGATTAACATTGCAATTTTATTCTTTCATGCCTTAATCCTCTGCCATTAAATTTTCACTTCTTTTCACAGCCTTTGCTCTTTTTCTCCAACTTTCTTTTTCAGTAGTTTTTCCTTCGCAAACTTCTACCTCTGTATCGTAACATTTCTTCCCTTCAGCCCAATCACCCTTGATAACTCCAACACCCTTCATATGAGGAAACTTTATGCATTGATGTAGAGTGGAATCTATGCCTAGAATTCCATGAAGCCAGGGTCTTCCTATCAAAGCATTATACGGTGATTCGACATCAACAACGCAAAACAGAATTTCAGTTCGCATTCCACTTAAAGGAATTCGCATGCTTACTTCTCCTTTAGGTTTATTAGCAGTTCCATTAAAACCATAAATCCTGTAGGTAGAAGGTATTAGATCTGCGTCTTTTCCCCCCATAGTTTTGTAAGCAGAATAAAATAGGATATTGACAGAACTTCCCGTATCAATCAAAATTCTATTAAGACCAATTGATTCTTCCTCCATATCATCCTCATTTTCTTCCATATTCATGCAAATTGCTAACCTTACTACCAATGGATTATCATGTACTTCACAACCTTCTAGAATTTCAGCAGCTTCAAAATAAATTTCACGCTTCTGCCAATTTTCAAGTCGCGAAATTTTTGCGATGTTCATTATTTCCTTTCCTTCACCATCCCTCGCATATACCCTGCTTAACACATTATCATGAAAATCCTCTATGGTTTTATATGAGTGAACAATAGAATTACAGAAAACATTCCTTGCTTTTGATCCCACTTCTATATGTAGGGTTTCTTTTCCCTTTTCTTGTACTGTGTTCTCCCTGCGAGTTATGACTGGAGCCTGTGGTAATTGTTGCGACTGTGTTTGCTTAAGTAAAAAGTGATCCAGTTTTCCTTGATCAATTATTCGCAAGATAATCCTCTTGATATTATTGCAGTTATTTGTAGAATTTCCATGAAAATGATGATACGAACAAAATTCATGACTTCTTAGAACCATTGGTGGTTCCTTTCCCATATTCCACGGAGTTGGTATATGCTCTATCAAGATAATTTCCTGCCATATCTTTTCTACACTTGTAATCAAAGGTGACAACTTTATTTCTTCTCTTATCATTCTTTGACCTCCTTGACCATTGTTATAATTTTGTCTATGATTTCCTTGTCCAAATAATTTTTCCTTTGTCCCCCATAATTTTCCTGATGTTGATCTAATCTTGGGATCCGGTTATTTCCTCCTCGATTATAGAAATTCCTCTCTCTATCATATTCTTCTTGATCTCTGCTACCCATTGCTACCATTTTTGGATGGCTATTATTGATTTTCTTCTCTTATGAAATTTGTGAAGAAGTTTGCGAGGATGTTTGCGAAGTACCTGCTATGACATTGATTACTTTAGGAAGTAAATTTTCTCCTGTATCTTGATTGTTAGTGTTCGCTACTGGATATGACTCCATATTGTTTTTCTTTTCCTCTAATGTAATGTATTCCTCTTGAAATTCTCGTAACTCTGTCATCATTATGGAATTATTTCTTCTGAAGATTTGAACATACAGTTGTTCAGTTGCGAACATCGCATTTATGAAAGACAGAATCAAATATCTCTCATCTACGCGTCTTGCCATATCACTGCACATAGTCTTCCATCTTCTTACCAAATGCTTCAAACTTTCACCAATTCTTTGTTTTAAACCAAACACATCTTCAATAACAAGCCGTGAGGAATGATTTGTGATATATGCTCCAAGGAAAGTTGCTTTTAAATGATTAAATGATGTAATAGTGTTCTTAGGAAGTCCTTCGAACCACTTTAGAGCTTCTCCTATTAAGCTTGATGCGAAGTACTTGCATAATACATCATCGTGATTCTCCCATTGTAACATGCATCTTATATATGCTTTAATGTGTTGAATAGCACATGAATTCCCGTCAAAGATACTGGTAAGTGTAGGCAAATTACATTTTGGTGGAATCCCTCCCAATTGTACTTCTCTAGAAAATGGAGTCCTCTCAGCTTCTTCTATTGCTTCATCTAATTGCCTTCTATCTCCTCCTATTCTATTGTTTATCATCCCTCTCATTTCCGCTAATTCTCGAAAAATCCGTGCATTTGCCTCAGAATTCTCATCCATTGGCCTCTTCAACGCAGCCTCTATTCTTCTACGTTCTTGCGTCTCTTCTCTTGCGATCCTTCACATTCTATCATATTCTTCAGTAATGTTTTCATTTGCACAATTTTGCAAATATCTTCTTTCTAAATTATCACAATTGTTTTGTTGCAGAGCATCTTGAAATTCTTGTTCTTCCCTTTCTATTCTTCTCATCCTTCTCATGCGAATATCAGGAATTTCTTATTCTTCATTTCTCCTCCTTCTGTGATTTATTTCTTCTTGATTCGCCTATATTCTGGTTCGAAAGTTTGGTTCATTCCTCGTTATTTCTGTTCGTTGATTTCCAATTCTTCTCTGAATTCTTTCATACTCAATACTTTGATTGTTACGAGCCTCTACACGTCTTCTTTCTCTATTCTCGTAATTGTTTTGATGTACTGCTTGTTGTCCCTCATCTGACTCTTCCTCTCGATTTTATTCACCATTCTGATTGTTTTCTCTAGGATTTGGCCTGGTTCGTGAAGGAGGGTCTGGTACTAAAATGAAGCTATTCTCTTGATTTCTTTCAACTTGATTATGTGCTTGTCCTTGCATAGTACTTTCACTATTGATTGTTGGTGAATTTTGTCTTTCTCTTTCTGTTCTAACATTTGATCTTGCAACACTTTGAGATTCCCTCCTCTGTAACATCTCATTTTCCCTCCTCAATTCTTGATTTTGTCTTGCTAGATTAGCACGTTCTTCATCTTCAAACCTTCGTTCTTCTTGAATTCCTTGTCTCAATGTTTCTAATACCTCCCTTTCTCTTTTACGAATTGTTCCTCCCATCAGTCTCCCATTTTCTCTGATTGGTGGTTCTCTATATTCTTCTGCTGGTGTATCAGTTCTCCAAGTGTGTATACTCACTTGATCATGATCTATTGTTTGTTGAGCTTGATTTCTTCGATTACTCCCTCTCCTACTAGGTTCTCCTGTCATATTTTCTTCTCCTCCTGCGAGTCTTACACTTCTTCTTACTGCAGTTAATGGTTCTGATATATTTCTTCTTCTTGCCATTTCTCTGATGCAGGAATTCTTCAGGTCCCTGTTTCTAGCGCCAATTATGTAGTTGTGGATTATCTCACAACTACACCCTCAGTAGAATTTGTAAAACTTAAGAAGTTCTTGATGATGAATGACAATTTTCTTATTAATTCTCTCAATTGATTACATAAAAGTATCTAAATGGAAATAGAATAGTTACAACTTTCTCTATTCTCTTTCCTAAGATATTTTCTAACACTTCTTAAAAGAACCTCCCGAATTTTACATTTGAACTCCTATTTATAGTAAAATTTGTACAACTGTATATGTGTTGCGAAGTATCGCAAAATATCTTCGCAAGATTATTTTATGCTCGAAAATCTTTCATGCTTCCTCTATCATCGCATTGTTTCGTAGCTCTTTCCTCTTATATTTATTACGATGTTCGTAAGCTAATGCCTTGCGATATTCGGTACCTACACTAGGTTAATAGGTTAGTCTTACGTCTAGGTTAGTAGGTTAGTTTTAGTCTTACGTCTAGGTTAGTCTTAATCAAACAGTATAATGTAGATTTCTTTTGTCCTATTAATAACCAGTTACGGTTTGGAGTTCATCCAAACCTAATCGTAAATAGGGCTTACGGTTGGGAAAGAAGCCTCAACCCAACCGTAACAGGACCAGTAAGTCGAAAAATCCAAAAAAAAATTAGTACTTTAGCTAATTTTCTCTATCATACAAAGATTCACATGCCTCAATATGGTAACTTGTTTTATTCATTTTGGTTGAGTGAATCAAAATCTAGGGTTTGAAAGAAATCTCCAAAAAAAATCTTTTTTTTCTTCTCTCTAGTTTTTCTTCCCACAAAAACTGTCCCAGAATTCATCAAATATATAACAAAATTCATTAATTTAATTATTATCTAATTAAAATGAAATTAAAATTAACTAAATAAGGGTTGTTTAGTCATTACAAAATTATTCGAGATAAGGGGTTTTTGAAATTACTTATGAGTGACCCGTTTTTGTCTTATTAGGTGACGCCCCTCTAATAGAATGTGACGCCCCAATAATAGCCTTCTTATTTTGACCTAATTCTTTGAATAACATCTTTTGATAGTTCAGCTTTTGTAATTTTCATTTTTGTTCTTGTTTATTGTATTTAGTGGAGTTTTAAAGTATGGGTTTTCTTTTGATTTCAGTTTTGTGGTCAGGTGGTGTTAATGATTTTGCTGGCGAAAGTGGCATGTGTTGTTGCTTGAGAGTGGGTGGTGTAGCATGTGTTGTCGATGGTGGAATCAGGTGTTGGTACTGTGGTTAGTGTTGCAGATTTTTGGGGTTAGTTTCTGGTGGTGATTCATTTGCTTGGTGTTTGTGATAAAGCTCTGTCTGCTATGTTAATAGGTGGTGGTGGTAAAATTTGAAAGAAATAAAATTTTAGTTGTTTTTTTCTTTAAACTCACCATGAAATTCAGATAAGTGTCAACGTTTTAGTTAAGAAATGGATGAACACGAACTATATGATTGAATTTTAGGGTGGAATGTTTAATTAGAGATCATTTAATGTCATTGATTTTTCATCTTTAGGTGTTTACGAAGCTGGTGATGGAGGTTCAAATTAAATATGTGGGGAAGGGTGTTTCCAAGGTTGGTTAGTTAATTTTGAAAATTGCTTAAGAATTTATTTTCTATTTTTATGTGGTAGTTGTCTTGGCTGTAGGTTGTTGATAATGTTAACTCCATCAGTTGTGTCATCCTCTGTTTATTGTAGTCAGGTAGGTCCTATGTATGTTTGAGATACCCTGAATACTAATACAAAGAGAAATTTAGTTGTCCTTTGTTGCAGCTTGCCGGAAATGATAAAATCAAGAAATTGCAGTAGCTGGATAGACCATTTCTATAATCTATAATAAAGTGAGGTGATGAATGTAACAAGTTTCCTAGGGGTGAATCATTGACACTTTTCTGCTTCCTGCTAACTTGAGTAGGAGAAAATCTTTCGCCGTTTTTTGGTCCATAGTCTACATTTTGTGCTTAGTGATATTTCTTGAAATGGTCCTTTTTGTCTTATTGGTACGCCGTGCAAATATTTCTTTCCCTTGTTAGGAGTTGACCTGAGTGTTCAATATTTTCTTTCGTAGTCTGTGCAGCAAGGTTGTATTTAAATCCATAAGATCAGCACTTATAAATAAGATAGATTGTTATTCATTTAGAGCAGTAGCTCGATAATCTTATTGTAGTATGAATACAATTGGTTTGCATGTTGGATTATATGTTCGTTGTTTGCCATGATTTCAGATTATTAGAAGTAAATGGTCATGGCTACTACAATGTCGTCTGTTGGTTCAGTGGCTGATACATATAGTTGTGCCACCACAGACGAAAAGATTTTAAGTTATTTAAAAATATCTGCAATGTCTTTTGGTGAAAAGAGACAGAACATGGTCTGGTAAAGAAGATTTTCACTAAACATAGGGCAGCTAATGAGCTGTATTTTTACAAGTATGGGTCAGGTATTAAGAAGTTGCAACTAAGTTTGTGGTCTATTCATTTGTTTGTCTTTTGATTACTATTTGTTTCGAGTACCAAGTTGCTAACTTGTTGGAGTTACTCTTGGTCCTAATGGTAGGAATGTTTTTTTGGAAAGCAAGTACGGATCCCCCAAGATTGGGAACTGATCGTTGGAAAGGTATGTATAGTATGCTACAGTCTGTGATATTATTCTTTGAAAACTCAATGTTCTTATACTTAAGAGTTCTTTTCTCATTTAATGCTATGCTTGTGAAGTTCTTATGTTTAGCATGTCCCTCTCCGTTATCCATGCAGATGGAAGATTTGATTCTGATTTCTACAAGAAAATAGTAGAGTTAAATCAAGTTCTGGGGGAGTATGAAATACAAAAAATCAAGTAGGCAAGTTCTATGGAGTTATCTATTTTCTTTTTACGTCTATTTTTTCTTGTTAAGTTCTTACTGAAGAATGCATTTCCATGAAAGAAGGCATCTAGTGTTTCCTCGTAAACCATATATAAGGTTTTCTAGATTTTTTAACAAGTTGTGTAAATATGAAAGAATTATGTGCGATATCAGGTTCACAGAAGTACTCAAACACTGGTCTTAAGAAGGTTTACTTGTACAGTCAAATAACGAAATCTGGATTTAATTTTTTGCCTTTCAAGGTATTAGACAATGGTAAGATGTTGACTTCCAGTGTCATCCTCTGTTAATACCTAGTTAGATTTGTTATGTACCTTTCTCGTGTATTTATGATTTTTAATCAATTGGATAATGATTCTTAAGAACTTACATCCTTACCTTATGTTACCAGTTCATGAGTTTAGACCTATAATAAAAAAAAATCGTTTCTTCATCAATTAGGGATAAATGAGCTGAAGAAGTCTAGGAAGATGCTCAATCTAAGTCATGCACAACTATTTTCCAAGAGCCTCAAAGGTTTGTAAATATTCTTGTTCTTCATCCCATTTTTCACATGTTATGTTGGTGCAATTTGTAGTTACTGCCACAACAACTCTTTTATACATTAGTAGCAACCTTTCCCCTTACTGTCATTGTCGATTGTCAACTAATATGTATTTTTTGCAAACTCTGTCAACCAACCTAGCTATGGTGTCAGCGGGAATTATTTGATAGTGTATGTAATCTATATATTGAAGTTTTTTCTCAAGGCCAGTTGTCGTAATTTGTACATTAACAAGTTCGGGGTTTTATTGAAAATAAACATCTTGATCAGTTTTGTTTGTTTATTTATGAGAAAATGCCATTAGAAATAGTTAAGAATTGAAAAGGTTGCAGTGAAATGGTTATCGGGTGAGCCATTCATTTTCATATAGGTTCACGTAATCTTATAATGATTCGGTTAGCTAATACATTGTTTTTTCTTCTTGTTATTAGGCGACGCACCTCTTGAAAGTGATGGAGGAATGGATATCCCTCTTGGAACAGTTTTATACTCATTTTTTTATATGTTGAATGAACATTTGATTGTTCTGTCTGCAGAATAGATGGATGTTATGGATAGATTGGTTCATTTCACATCATGTCATTGTGTCAAGTGCAGAAAAGGAATCGAGGTACCTTGTACTATCTCTGTTTGTTGTTCAAGTTAGATTATGGTTGGAGGGTAGTTGAAACTTGGTCAAGACCTGGAGTGCGCCACTATTTTCTTGTTAATCAAATCATTAGAGCTAGAAACAAGTGTTGTGAAGATACTTGGAGCAACAACTGTAGTTGCAGGAATTCCCACACTTCACCCTATTCAAGAATCTATCAATATTTATGACATAATTTGAAGATTAAGAACACTTTTTCATTAATATGACCTTATGGAATTACAGAAATCAAGAACACATAACACTTAACAAAGATTTTTCTCTCTCCTAAAAACTTTCCTAACACTTAAAAATTCATCCCTTCTCTGGAACTATTCACCTCCTTTATATAGGTATTTACATAGTGGATTACAGCTCATGACAGCTCATTTACAGCTAAGATTCCCTTCAATTTTGGATCTGAGTTCTTGCGATAAATCGCAGCTGGCACCGCCTTTATCTTTCGCAGGTTTTATTGATATACCGCAAACATGTCACACTTTCTTCGTGTTTCTGTCGTTTTCAGTCATTACGTCATTGTTTAAGTCATCTTTGGATGTGTCGCAGAATATCACTGATGTGCCGCAGAGTAATTCGTTTATTATCGATACATCGTAGAACAGTTTTTTATTTCGCAGGAATATTGTTGTGACAATATTCTGCCCCTACAACTTGCCTCTTCTCATATCTTTTCTGCGAAGAAGACAAAGATCATGAGAATTTAAATTTCTTGATTTGCCGCAACTCATATTTTTCGAGAATATCAAATACATCTTGTCTTTTCATATTTCCTTTATTTTGACACGTCTCTATATCCATCGCTAAATATCCTACACATGTTTTTCTTTTCTCCATTTATTCCTTGACACGTATTCTTCCAACCGTTGAGTTCTGACCATTCACGTCCTTTCTTCATTGAATGCACATTGATAATCTCGAAAATTTTCCTCTCTTATAAATATCGTCTATGCTAATCCCTCTTCTTCTTCTTTTTACTTTCGCTTTTCTTCTCTGCAACTTCACTATTCATCGTCTTCTTCCGCAAATTCCGAATCTCAATTATTCTTTCAGTTTTCCTTCTTTATTCTTCTTCACCTTAACCATCGTTCCCATATTAAGAAATGGCTCCTGCTAAAAAATTAGGTCAATCCACTTTCAAAAATCACCAGCAGAAGCCTCAATCCTTAGGTTTCACACTTTCTGGAATCCCTGATCAATCTTCAGAATCTGATCTCTCCATTGATCTTGTTTCAAAATTTCCTTCTTCTAACGAGAAAATCCTTGTTTCGCTAGGTCAATTATAAGCTGGCCTTCCTATTCCTCTTTATAACCCAGATCTCCCTTTTTTTTATGACATTATTTCTCATGCTAAACTTTCGCGAGCAATCTGCCAACTAAGTGGAGATTGTATTCGCCTCATTCTTGAATATGCTTCCCGTGGTGCTGGTAAAGGATCTCTTTATCCTGATGATGCGAAACATCCTTATCATAAGAAAATTCCAATTATTCCATCGAAATATACCGTGGAGAACTTCTTTGCGAATTATCAAGTGATTCCAATGAAGAAAGAAAGCACGTGTTGGGCTATTCGTTTGAATAGGGATAAAAAAGTTGTGAAAGATAAAATCCTTATGCAAGATATAGACTATCATTCCACAAGAAACAATATTCCACGCTTCTCCAAAGATGATAAATGGTGTAGATTTCCTCTCCTCCTTGAAGGTCCATATATTTTTGGTACTCTTAACCTTCCTGCGAATCCTGCATATCTTGCGGCTTATCATCCTTGGATTTTTAATTTGCCTGAAAAGAATTCTGAGGTATATCTCGCGAAGTTAATCATTATTCGCAAATTCAGATAAATATACTATTCTTACTAGTTATTGAATTATTTGTTATCAGATTGGAAAAATGAAGGCTAGCTACATCAAGATCTGGAATCCCAATCTCCTAATTTTTTTGAAAACCTTCACAGATGAAGTAAGAAACATTCTCTTATAACTTTTAACAATATATTGTTGCCCCTGTTTCTTATCTTCATGTGTGGTTGTTTTCTAGGAAATACCATTTTTCGCAGTAGTTGAAGCCAAGGATAAAGGAAAAAAAGTAATAACTCCAAATGAGAGTTCTGGCACTTCTCCTCATCGCAATGAGAATCAAACTCATTGAGAGTCCTCCAAAAAAGAGAAGAAAAACTCAACCACTTAAAGACATTTCTTCTGTCATTTGAAAAAGATAATGAGGTTGAAGAGAGCGGAAGAATTAATAATGATGCTACCATGAGCACCTCTTCATTACGTTTTTCCTCCGCAAGAGTTAGATCTGCGATGGGTCTTTCTCAACCTGAGACTCCTATGGATCAATTGTCAAATATCTTTAGAAATCCCATGCAAGGTATTGTTGATGACGATATTGCTCATGCTTGAAATTATCTCTCAAAAATCTGCGATGCTTCCATCTTAACCAATAATAAAGATCTTAAAGGAGTCTCGAGATTTATCAATCCAGATTTTATTCATGAACTAGCTTTATTGCTATGCCCCTTTACACTTGTCATGAATTTCGAAGATCTTCTTTTTACCCTTACTTATTTTCTCTTATCTGCCACAAACTGCTAGAGATTTTTTTTCCGTTGCTTCGGAATTAGAAAATAGATTATCATTATCGCAAAGAAGGCTTACTGATTCAAAATCTGAGTCTGCGAAACTTCGCGAAAAGAATAAGCAATACGAAGATGAAATATCCATTCTTCGCGAAAAATATAAACAATTGGAAGTATCTGGGAATACTGAGCTCCTTAACAAGAATAAATCGCTTGAAGTAGATGTTGAAGTTCTTCAACAAAAACTAGCTGACAAGGAGAAGTTCTGCAAACAAATTATTGGTATGATTTATTTTATTTTATTTTTACTTTCTTCTTTCTTGCTATTTTAGCTTATTTAAACAACCATTTTGCAGATTCCTATAACCTTACTGATGAAGCTCTTATTCTTAATTCTTTTGATGAACCCATAGATGAATCCATTCTTCTTCAGCGTCTTAATGACGCTTTAAATAATTATTCCCATGAAAAAATTAATGCTCTATCTATCGATGAACTTAGATTTCACATTTCCCTTATAAGAATGGATTATAGATCTACTTTGAGTATATCCAATAGTTTTAAGACTTGTAGAGATGAATTTGGAAAAAGAATCAAAACCTTGAAAGCCCAAAAGAAGGAACTTGAGAAGGAGAAAGAACGCATTACTCTTCAAGGCGCTGAAGCTCTATCAAAGTTCTGCAATGCCCTTATTGACACTGAACTTGAGAGAGATAGACTTAAGGATGAAAATATTGAACTTATTAAAAGAGAAAAACAGATCCGTTCCCATCTTCTCATTCAAAATGATGATGAATTCGCATGGGCTGCGACAGATCTCGATAATGCTAGGAAAAACTTAGCAATAGATGTCAGTCTTCACACCGAACAGGCAACCTTGATACAAGAAATGATTCATGAAAGAGAAGGTTATTTATTGCTCCTCTAACATCTTTATATTTTTTGTAAATTCTTGATAAATTTCTAACTTGTTATTGTGTTATCGCAGAATCTGAAGAAAAACATGCTAAAAGGATCGCAGAATTTGAAGAAGAAAAAAGTGGTCTTGCGAATAATCTTGCTTCCCGCAATGATAAGATCACTAGACTGCGAAAGAAGATAAAAATATCTAACTCCAATTTGCATAGTAATCTTCTCACTGTTCGCAATAACGCTATTGAGAAAGTATGCAATGATAATAACCTCTCTCTTAGCCTATATCCCTGCCTCTTGGAAAATATCCCAGCCAGATCTGAAGTACCAGTTATTTCTGACAGTGAGGCTGATATAGATGAGAATGAAAGCGAAGATGACGAAGAAACTGATGATGAAGATAATGAAGACAAAGATGAAGATAATGGTGAAGATAAATCTCAATAATTTTTCTTCTTCTTTTTGATCTTCGTCTGTATTTTTCTCTTCCTTTCTTGCGATAATTATCTTTGGAAAATTGTATCATCCTTTCCACAAGATACTTGTAACTCTTGATGTTCTTCAATATATATAAATTCCTTTTTTGCTTCTATCCATCCGTTATTTATATGAATTTATCATATAATGATGAATAACAATATTTATCATTCTTATACATCGTTCCCATACTTGCCTCTTGTTATTAATCTGCAATATGATAAATGAATTATCGCAAATATTTCTGCGAACAATTTATTATATGTTTTGCAGACATATCTTTTCTTGTGGTCTTATTTCGCCTTCCTAGTTAAAGGTCTTATTATGCCACCTTTATGCAACAAGATCCCAGGATATTCTTACCTTATATGTAATAATCCATTGATCTTGCCTTATCATTATTTTATTTTCTGCGACAATATGATAAATCTAAGCCATCTTGTGAGAGATTAATTCTCTCTTTGCTTTTTAAGATTTATGACATTGTCGTCTTAGCGATGAAATCGCAGGACGTCTTTGAAATTTATTTCCTCTTATTATTGATTTCATTTATCTCATCATTTTGATCTTATTGCAAAAACCCATTTACCTCATCTTATCATTTCTCTTTAGGCTTTTTGGCCAGTCATGCAGCAATATGACGGGCCTAAATATTCTTGCGAATATAAAGTCCCATGACATTGTTGTCTCTGTCACGCGACAATATGACGGGCCTAAACATTCTTGCGAATATAAATCCCCATGACATTGCCGTATTTTTTGATACACAGCTCCCTAATGGAGGGTATCGCCCTTATATCTCCCCCCGGTTTCCCCTTCAAGGATTATACATCGGCCATACAAGACTAGCACTTTCCCATCCGGTTCTGCCAACAACCAGTTATTTTCGCAGCCTTGTCCTTTATGCCTTATATGGCTTATAGTTGCAAGACTGCACCCTAAGTGGGGTTTTCTTCGGGCCGAACACATCGTAAGCCAAAAATTGCCATGGATGGCCAGGGTAGGTTCATCCATCCCGGGCACCCACAGCTCAACCGTGTACCTCGGAGCCTTGATCATACGTTGCATTCCTTAGGAGAAACTCTCGGGCGCCCAACCAGGGTATAACCTTATATAGTTGGGAATCCAAGTTATCTCTCCTGGATGGATTTTCTATAATCCCAATCTCCATGACTAGGTTCCAGCAGCGGTATAGACTTTCCCATAGCCATGCAAAGATATACCCCCCTTATGACGCACTTTAAGGACATTGCCTCTTACGGAATAGAATCCGCGAACTAAGGTGTACGCCATAAAAGTTCGTCCCATTCTTATGATAATTGAAAGTAAAGAAGATACCCTCCTTATGACGCACTTTAAGGACATTGCCTCTTACGGAATAGAATCCGCGAACTAAGGTGTACGCCATAAAAGTTCGTCCCGTTCTTATATGTTTTTAGGCGATTTGCGCCCGTCTTATGAATTTGCATTAAAAGTTCTTATATGATTAGAAATCACCATCTCTTTCTTTTTAATAGAAAAATTTCTCATTTTTGAGCATAATTTTTCTTTCAATATTCGAAATCATCTTGTTTTTTAATTGTTCGCAAAATGATATTGATGTACTTCTTTTCTTCTGTGACGAATGATTATTCGCAACTTCATCTTTTTGTGCTCCTGCGAAAAATGAATATTTCAACTTTTCCCCATTTTTGTATGATTTATCGCCATTGAATGTTTTGAGACAAACTATTCTTGAAATATACCCTTTCCCCGCAATTCTATATTATCCACCATAAATTTCTCAGCTCTCTGATTTTGCTTCCTGTTATGTTTCCAATTACGATTTCGAGCATTCCTTTCTTCGCAAGTATTAATGTCAACTTCATAACACTTTTTTCCTTCAAACCAATCACCTTTAATTATCCCAATACCATGAGGATGTGGAAATTTTATACATTGATGATATGTTGATGCTATGCCCAAGATCCCATGGAGCCATGGCCTTCCAATTAAGGCATTGTAAGGAGATTCTATATCCACTACACAAAACTTGATTTTTGAAGATATCTTGTTCAATGGAATTTCCATAGTAATTTCTCCTTTTGGCTTGTTTGCGGTGCCATTAAAACCATAGATCTTGTAAGTTGAAGGGATTAGATCATCATCTCTTCCACCCATTGTGCGATAAGTATGATAAAACAAAATGTCCACCGAGCTACCAGTGTCAATTAGAACTTTATATATTGCCCAGGAATCACTTGATGCATCATCATCATCATCATCATCATCTTCTTCTCCTCCTCTATATTTTGGATTTATCTCTAATTTCACCACCAATGTATTGTCATGCATCTTCCCAGGCTCTGGTATCTCTTCTGCAGTAAAAGAGATAACTTGTTTCTGCCATTCTTCTAACGGAGAAATCTTCGCAATATTCATCACCTCTCTTCCCTCTATATCCCTTGCAAATACTCTGCTTAGCACATTATCATGGAAATCCTCTATCGTTTTTTGTGAATGTACAATTGAATTGCAAAATAGATTTTTTGTTGTAGCTCCAACTTCAATGACAAATGTTTCTGCTTCTTTCGCAACATTAACTCTGCGAATTTCTGGTGCTTGCGGGAATTGCTGTGGTTGTAAATATCTTGCTAAAAAACTATTTAATTTTCCTTGTTCGATCATTCGCAAAATGATTCTTTTCACATTCCTACAATTATTCACAGAATGACCATGAAAATGATGATAAGGACAAAATTCTTGATTGTGATTGTTGGGATGTGGTTCCTTCCCCATGTTCTAGGGTGAGGGTATGTTCTCCATTAAAATAATCGCTTCCCAAATCTTATCTATACCAGTATTTAAAGGCGGCAATTTGATATCTTCCCACATATTCCTCTGACCTCTTTGCTCTCTTGAATAATTCTGCCTCTGTCCACCATAAGTTTCCTGCGGTTGATCAAACCGTGGGACCTTATTATTGTTATTGCGATTATAAAAATTTCTCTCTTTTTCTAATTCCTCTTGATCTCTACTCCCCATTGCTACTATCTTAAGTTGATTATCAGTCTCCATTTTCTCTCGCGGATTTTGGGAAGTACTTGCTACTGTATTAATCATCCTTGGTAACAAACTTCCATTTGTTGCGGCTAAACTTGTGCCTATAAGAGTTGGATAAGATTCCATTTCATTTTGTTTTTTCTCTAAAGAAATATATTCCTCTTGCAATTCTCGCAACTCTGTCATAGTGATTGTGTTTTTGACTCTGAAGACCTGGATGTATAATAGATTTGTCGCAAACATAGCATTTATGAAGGACAAAATGAGATATCTTTCATCTACTCTTCCTGCCATTTCACTACACATTGTCCTCCACCTTATGGTTAAGTGCTTCAAACTCTCACCAACTCTCTGTTTTAATCCAAACACATCTTCAATTCCAGGTCGCGCAGAATTATTGCTGATGTAGGTTCCTAAGAAAGTGGTTTGCAAGTGCATAAATGAAGTTATTGTATTCTTGGGAAGACTTTCGAACCACTTCAATGCTTCGCCAGTTAAACTTGACACAAAATATTTGCACAAAACGACATCATGGTTCTCCCATTGTAGCATACATCGAATATAAGCTTTGATATGTTGGACAGCACACGTAGTTCCATCAAATATACTGGTCAACACCGATAAATTACATTTTGGAGGTATCCCTCTTAATTGTAACTCTTGAGTAAATGGAGTTTTCGCAGCCTCTTCGATTGCCTCATCAAGTTTTCTTCTTCCTCCTTCTCTTTTGTTATTTATTATTCCTCTCCTTTCTACCAATTCTCGCAAAATTTGTTCATTTCTATCAGAATTTTGCTCAATTGGTATTTTCAACACAGCTTCTCTTCGTCTGCGTTCATGCTTTTCTTGTCTTGCGATGTTTCTCGCTTCTTCTTCAACATCTTGGTTTTTCCTTCTTCTGCGACTTTCTTCTTCTTGCAAGTTTATTTGTCTTTCATTCTCTTCTCCATGAATTTCCTCATCCCTTACTGTTTCTCTTTGTTGCCTTTCTATGTCTCTGCGAACTCTCTCATATTCCTCACTGAGATTATCATTATTACGATTTTGCGCACGTCGTCTTTCTCGATTGTCATGATTATTCTGACGCAACGCTGCTTCAATTTCTTGCTCTTCTACTTCTGCTCGCAATCTCTCTCTTTATCCTGCTAAGCGTACTTGCTCAATATAATGTCTCTCAATATCATCTTCGATAATCCTGCGATTTCTTCGAATCTCTTCATCACGTAACATTCTCCTTCTCTCTTCTTGATTTTCTCCTTCTATCTGATTATGTCTATTGTCTAAAGTTTCATCGCGTGGAGCATAACGATCATTTATCAAATTTTCCTCAATATTTTGTATAGGAAGATTTTGCCTTGATTCTTCTCTATATGATTTTGAATTTGATCTCATGCTGCTTCTTGATCTTCTGTTTTGTAACCTCAAATTTTCCATTCTTAATTCATGATTTTGCCTTGTAAGATTAGCACGTTCTTCTGCCTCTAATCTACTTTCTTCCTGTATCCTTTGTCTCAAATCATCTTCCACTTCACGTCCTTCATGAATTAATCCTCCCTCTATTTCTTGATTTCTTTCCTCTTCTTGACTTTCCGCCTCTTCTATCGAATCCGACCTCCAAGTATGCACACTTACTCTATCATGATCCATATTTCTATCTTGTGCTCGTATTTGTTGATTTGGTGGTTGGATTGAATTTTCTGCTCCATTTCTCATTCTACTTCTTCCTGATCTGTTCCTTAAAGATCCTTCCAATTCACCTGCTCCTTCCCCTGCAATTCTTTTACTTCTTCTCACCGTTGTTGATGGTTCTGATATATTTCTCCTCCTTCTAGCCATTTCTCTTCAATTCTAATAATTTCTTCAAATCTTCAAACTGCAATTTGAAATTTCTCAAGCTTGATTTCTCCCTATTTCTAGCGCCAAAATGTAGTTGCAGAAATTCCCACACTACACCCTATTCAAGAATCTATCAATATTTATGACATAATTTGAAGATTAAGAACACTTTTTCATTAATATGACCTTATGGAATTACAGAAATCAAGAACACAGAACACTTAACAAAGATTTTTATCTCTCCTAAAAACTTTCCTAACACTTAAAAATGCATCCCTTCTCTGGAACTATTCACCTCCTTTATATAGGTATTTACATAGTGGATTACAGCTCATGACAGCTCATTTACAGCTAAGATTCCCTTCAATTTAGGATCTGAGTTCTTGCGATAAATCGCACTGCACCGCCTTTATCTTTCGCAGTTTTATTGATATACCGCAAACATGTCACACTTTCTTCGTGTTTCTGTCGTTTTCAGTCATTACGTCATTGTTTAAGTCATCTTTGGATGTGTCGCAGAATATCACTGATGTGTCGCAGAGTAATTCGTTTATTATCGATGCATCGCATAACAATTGTTTATTTCGCAGGAATATTGTTGTGACAATATTCTGCCCCTACAACAACCTAGTGACAATAGCTGTAACAATTTTCTTATGTTTTGGAATGGAATTCACTGTGTATAATCGAACGAAGTTCATGATATTGTAAAATGTAGCAAGGATGAGTTATTGTCTTATCAGGTGAGGGTTCTATATCATTTGTAATACTGGAATTGTAAAAATAGCAATATTGATTTTATTATTTTTTTTATTCTGCTGGCATATTTTGCAACCTATATTTATGTTGCTTAAATTAATATATACGTTGCATTAAGTCTAATTAAAGCAACGGATGATGCAACATATGAAACGTTGCTTTAATTATTTTATGCAACGCATTTAAAAGTTGCTTAAAATTTGTGACGCCGTGTGGGCAACGTACATAAGCGTTGCTGAAATTAATAGCAACGAATATAAACGTGGTAAATGTGGGTTTTTGGTGTAGTGACTTGACAAAACTTTATTATGAATGATAATAAGAACTGCATAACAGTATCCATATGAACAGATAAGTTAAATTGGGTAAAGATATGCAATGGCACAATTAAAACACTTATAAATGGAGTTCAAGAATAAAAACCACAAAAGTATTCTGTGATCACAGATAAGCACACCAATGACACTGCGTACACAAACTACACAGCAAGAATGTTTCTGGGTGCAGAAGAAAACTTTAAGAGAGAAAATCATAATAAAATCCATCATTTATCCCTGTAACTTTTGCATTTCGGAATAGTTTGGTACTGCCACTGTCATTACATGTGCACAGGATATAAAACACAAAAAAATAAAAATAAAAAAAAATAAAAAAAAATTCTAAACGAACTAAACAGCTATTGCAGTGTTATTATTATCTGGAAAATGATAAGTTTAAAGAGAAATATAACTTACAGTATGTAGAATTGGCAATCACTTCTCATAGGAATTATTAGTAGGAAGAAACCCAATGATTAAACTAAAATAAAAATGAACAATAACAAAAATCAAACACCCACTCAAGTACATCAACAGAGCAAACCCCTAATAAGTAGTCCTTTGCATAAGTTAGATTGTTGCATAAAAAGCAAGCATATGAGAAAAACTCACCTGGACAACTTGTTATGTGTATTTGTTTAGCTTTGATCTACACCTTCAATGTCCTTTACGTTCAGATGGTTTATAGAAGCTGAAGCCGCCCGTCAACCAATTGAAACTTCAACACCTCTTACCATCAATGTCTGTAAATCAAATCCTAAACTATTCCTCTTACCAATACTAATCCTATGTGGGTTTCAAAAAAGGAAGGGGGCCTGATAATGGCTCCTTGTTCTATCTCTTAGCGTATGGGCTTCAGCGACAGCGAGTAATAAGGTAAAGCAGATAGTACTGCTTCAGAAGAAATAAAAACTACCTGGAAAAACAACATATATTAATAGGAAAAACAATCTTGGCTTGTGATAATCAAAAGAACAGCTTAGAACAACAGTCGGAGACCATTAGTTTATACTTACTACTTGATGACTTACCGGAGACCATTGTCTTACAGGACAACAGTCGGAGACCATTACTTATTCTTGATACTTTTCCATGTTTATAGCCAAGACCTGATATGGATGCCTTATGTTAAATGAATCCCTCACTTCTACTCTTTGGATCGATCTCAAAAAAATATATACTTAATGTGTTTCTCTATAGCCATAGAGTCACGAACTCTCTAATAGTACGTATGTGAAATCCTTAAAGAAAATAGATAGTGATAAAAGAGAGACAAAGAAAATAGATAGTGATAAAAGAGAGACCAGGGTCAGAAATTTAGTCTCTTTTTATCTCTACGCACGGTAGAGTGAAGTTCAAAGTTTCTTTAAATCTTTGTTCAGACTTGCTTGATTGGACTGTCTTGTTTTACTCAAAGCAAATCTGCAGATATGAGACGTCCAGAAAAATACACGAACAGATTAACCTTTCTTTACTTATCCAGGTTGTTACGGAAGTAGCTCCAAACTATGAAAACCATAGTTATATAGCATATTTAGGAGAATACCTTAGGAGTACCCAATACAGTACACTGAGAATCTGTATATCCAGATGCCAATAAACTGTTACCACTTTATTAAAATGTCGATTAATAACAAATATAGAATTTATCGATTCCAAGTTACTCGAACCATTTTTACCTTTTTATCAGAATCTGATGGCGGCAAGCTCATCATGAGAAGAGGACCACATTGTTCTGCAGAAACCCACAGTTTCCCAGGTGTTTTATTTGTACCTTCGTGCTTCCATACTGAAAATAAATAAATCAGCAAGATATATCTGGATAAACAAATAGTCTATTAAGTTTACCAAAAAATTCAGGAAGACCAATATGCATCTGATGGCAATATGTCCCTTCACCTATTCTCAAACCAAGACACCCTTCTATTTTAAAACTATAAAAAGAACCTGAAGAGCTGAGGGGGCTTCATTGGAGCTGCATCCAAATAGAATTTGTTTCGAAACTTGTAAATAGTATACAACTGAGTGGCAGTCTAATTAAAGTACACCCTAGGAACAATTTTTCTCTGAGATGAGTATGTTAATAGAAAACTGGTCTGCTAGTCCTGCAAGGATTAACCAATTCGTGTCAAAGCAACCAATAACCTTACGAATACAGCTTAAACAGCACAATAGGTTCCTCGCAACATCTCTTTCATATGCAACAATTACGCAACCATCCTCTTCAAATGAGAACATGTTAAAGAGTACTATGATAAAGCTCTAGTTGAACATTATAGCTATTTAGGTTTGCTTGAAACGTACAAAAAAACTTATATATGGCTACCTTAAGGCATCCATATCAGGTGCTGGATAAAAACAGATAAAAGTATCAAGTATAATTTCATCACCCCATTGTGTATTGTTGTTACAGGATAGCAGTCGGAGAACATTACTTAGATAATGGTAGCTAGGGTCCATACACTACAATGCAGCGCTCCTAAGATGCTCAACTTACTGAATTATGCTCATTTTATAGTGAAGATACTAATGAGCTGAGTCTACTCGTTCCATTGTCCATTGTACACATTTAAACATTTTATAGGTCTAGTCTTTTTTGACATGTGAAACTTAGTTCCATCCACATTTCAGTACTCCAAGCCAATGACGTCTTTCAGCATCAACTTCTTTGCATTGCTACGTGGTGATAGATTATACTAAACACTGAATTAATATCTTTCTAAGTTCAATTTCTCAACTTTCTCCCTACAAATACTTAATAACGCATCAACGAACATAGACACTAAGTATTTAAGATAAGGTAGTGTACTACCTGTTTAACATATCAAGCCATAAACGCCCACCTAATTATTTAAAGTGTAGTCCATGAAACAAATCCACCAAAGGTTTGCATGTATACACCAGTTTCTTATTAAATGCATAACAAAAATGTAGAATAAAATTCACCACACACTTAAAGACAGTCTATAAAGATTTTAATTTCATCACACACAACACAGACGACTAAAATATAGTAATCTACTCAACTTCTTTTATACGTGATTCTGCAAAATACTTGGTGTAAGAAAGAGTTACTTACTTCGTCTCAAAATGATGTCATGTTGTTGGATTGAAGTTTACAACCCCTAAAAATAACAAATATTGAATTCCTCTGGCAGTAATAGACCCCTACCGCTTCATTTATACTGCCTTTTTCTCTGCCAACTATGTAAAAAAAATGTATAGCATGTCAACATCCTATAATTCAAATATCTAACTCGGAATATTCTAAATAAATCGATTATTCAACTATACATATAGCATGTTAACCACTTTATTTGTATTATATTTTGAATCTTTCTCCTCAGAGTGTGCTATCTCGTTATTGTTTTTATCTTTTCATTTTACTTTCATATTCAAATTAAGCATATGGTTAATGCACCTTAAATTTTCGACTGTCATTTCAC
The DNA here is from genome assembly GCA_023529315.1 of Papaver bracteatum. NCBI lineage: Eukaryota > Viridiplantae > Streptophyta > Magnoliopsida > Ranunculales > Papaveraceae > Papaver > Papaver bracteatum. The sequence continues at coordinate 206,293 of JAJJWX010003840.1, read as the reverse complement.
ACATCTGAGATTACTGTCCATTTGGTGTTTTGATCTCTTGCGGAGTGGCCGCTCTGGTTAAAATGCCTACCATATCTGATAAAACAGAACAATAATTATCTAATACATATTCGGATACGGATAAATAATAGACATCTTCAAAGAATATACATATCTTACCGGTAAGGTAGGTGTTAACGCTCCTTGATTATGGATCCTCTAAATTTGAAAAGAAGAATTTGCTGCAAGGGATGCCAATCAAATTAGGTGTGAGAGGTTTAGCCATTGTGTAGAATTTGAAGTAGGTACTATGTTCATTCTTTGTGGTATAAAAGCGCAAAAACTCTTAACAAACAACACAAAAAACAACACTAAAACAATCACACACATAAACACACACTAATGGTGGGACCCCTACTAGCTTCCGCGGGGCTCACGGAACCCACGTAAAAAAATGTGAGGAAAAAAGAAAATATTGTTTTAGTGTTGTATGTGTAGAATGGTTGATAAAAGCGAGGCTTTACAGATAAAAGGTTCAACGGTCAACCAAACACTGAGTCACCTTTCAAAGATGCATTTCAAACTTCCAGATAAGGTTCTTAGGGTACCACCACATGAAGATCAATTAGGTAATAATGAATTATAGAGATTTTACAAAGCTTATAAATTTGTATTCCTCTTTATGAAAAGTCGAACCTCCATGATTCTGGAATGCCGCGTTAAAGCATCTAATCTCAGTGTGGGAACTGAATCGGGTTAATATTTTGATGAAGCATGGATAGGATGTTGTGGGTCATACAGACACACGAATTAGTTGTGTCAATAAGCGACATTGCCCTTCTTCTTCGAGTTTAAGGTGTCCTGTATTTGGTTGGCCCACATTTAAAAAGAGAGCTACATTTCATTGGGGAAATGGAAGTCAAAAAAAAAATAACATGAAGAAAAAGCTAACTCGGTAACATTTTCGATATGTTAAGCATGCACCACCAACCTCAATCGTTGTTGCATTCTCGAGAAAGCTTCGGCTAGAGGTGATACAGGCATTGATAATAAACAACTACTCACTTTTATTACTCAGTTTCATGAATCACTCTCCACTGAATTTCATGAATTAGTAATAAATACTCAACAATTGGGCATCTGGACTACCACTGAGTAAGCCCCATAAAATGGTGCAAGTGTACTCGACAATGATGCACGAACGAGCACCCAAATGCACGAACAAGCATTCGAAAGTATGGACAAATGAGGAATCATACGCAAGACATAAGAGAGGAAATAATAATATTAAAATAATAAAGAGGCGCTCATGTGTCGGGCCGGCCGGCCAGCCATGGCCGGTCCCATGCCTATTCCATTATTTTTTATTATTATATTATTTTCATGAACTCATGAAAACTCCTTCATTCTAGCAATTTTCCTTGTTTAAGCAAAACTCACGGTTTTTCCATATTTTCATGGTTTCATGAGAAATAATAATATAAAACAGGGAAAGGTGTTGCGGGACTGCGCAACCTAGCCGGACGGCCATGCCCTGAACGTGGTCGGTCCCACACCTTGCGATCCCTTGTCTTTCATAATTGTTATTTCCCTAATCTCATGAAACTCCTTCGTTTCAACAAAACCTATGGTTTCTCCATAGTTTCACGGTTTCATGAAAATAATAATATAAAATAGGGAAAGGTGTCGTGGGACCGGGCTACCTGGATGGCTGGCCATGCCTTAGCCGTGGCCGGTCCCACACCTTACAATTGTAGTAGCAGGATTTCCCACACTACACCCCTATTAAGATCCTATAAAAATCTAAGTGAAACTAGTTGAAGATTAAAGAATTAAACGACATTTTTATTATTTAGATCTCAGAAATGTTTACAGAAAATATTCAAACTCGAAATTACAACTTTCTTTTCTCGAGTTTCTCTCTCCTCAAGATTTTCTCAACTCTAAAAAATACATCATCCTCATCCTGGACTTACTTGAACCCTTTATATAGGAAATTACATAGTGGGTGACAGCTAAGTTTTCCCCTTCTTTCGGATATATTCTGCGATCTCATCGTGGTATTTGCAATATTAATCTTCGCCAACTTTTGTAATCCTCGTGAAACAACACTCTCATAACATGTCTCTTCAATCGTCAACTACTATGATGCTTCCCCGTGACGCTCGCCAAATGTTGCTGAAGAATCCTCACGACACTCTCGTGAATAATGTCATTTATACTTATAGGAATATTTGACCTTCTCGTGAAAGCGTTGTTCTTATCATGAGAATATCGTTGTGGCGATATTCTGGTACTATATCTTTCCTCTTCTCACATCTTTTCTGCGAAGAAGAAAAGATCGTGAGAATAAATTGCCGTAATCTCCTATCTGTTTAACCTCCATCTTTATTCTGACACGTCTCTAAACCTTTCACCAGCTGTCTTCATATAATTTTATCATCCATATATTTTTCGACACGTCATCTTAAACCGCTGTAATTTGACCATTCACGTCCTTTCATTGTATTAACTATATTTATTTTCTCGAGAAACTTCTTCTGCTATAAATACCTTCTCTCATTCTTCTCTTTCTCTTTCTTCTCATTCTCTTTCTTCTCATTCTCTTTCCTTCTTCTTCTCTGCAAATTTCATTGCTTTCCCGCAAATCACGCATCTACTATCTTTTGCCATTTTTTCAATCTCCTTTTATTTCCATTCTCTCAAAATGGTTGCTGCTGGTGCTAAAAATCTTATTGCTTTCAATTTGATGCAAGAAAAACTTAAAAATCAAGGATTTGACTTATCTTTAATCCCAGATCAAAGTCCCAAATCTGTTCTTTCTCTTGAATTATTTTCTAACTTCCAGTGTTCTCGTGAAAAAATTATAGTTTCGTTAGGCCAACTTGAAGCTGGTCTTCCACTTCCTCTCTACAACCCTGAACTTCCACTCTTTTACCAAATAATTTCTGATAAGAGATTTTCACGAGCGGTGTATCAACTTGGCGGGGATTGTATTAGATTATTACTGGAATATGCATCTCGTGGTGCTGGCAAAGGATCCCAATATTTCAAAGAACACAAAAGTCTTAAATATAAACATATTCCGATTATCCCTGCAAAGTATACTGTAGATAACTTCTTTCGAAATTACCAGTTACTCCCCATCGTAAGGGATAGTACCTGTTGGGGTGTCCGTTTGCATAAAAAGAAGGTTACTGATGAAAATGCTCATATGCAAGATATTGATTTTCATACCAATACAAATGATAGCCCTCGTCATTCTAATGACGATAAGTGGTTTATTTTTCCCTTATGCCTTAAAGGTCCTTATATATCCGGTTCTCTCCAACTTCCTGCGAATCTCTCTCACTATGAACCATGGACTTTCAACTGGCCTGATAGGTCTTCCGATGTATATTCTCTCATCTTCTTATGCTATTATTATTTTTTCCTTCACACTCTCGCTAACTTTTCCGTTATCTTGTAGGTTGCAAAAATGAAGCTTAATTACCAAAAATATAGGAAACCCAACACTCTTCTAGCTCTTAGATCTTTCACATATGAAGTAAGAAATATTCCTTTATTAATTAACAATATATTGTTGCCCCTATTTCTTATCTTTATCTGTGTTTGTAGGTAATTGAAGAATTACCACCTTTAGAGCCAAAACCTAAGGAGAAACCTTCAACTAACCGTAAAGGGAAATCTACTGTTTCAAGTGAAGGAAGACGCTCTGCCCCTCGTGATAAAGAACCCAGCGAGCCTCCTTTGAAGAAGAATAAAACTCAACATTCTTCTTCTCAACATACCCAATTGGATAAATCTAATGATGAATTTATCGAAGAATTTGACGATATTAGAGAAGTTCCCTCTGTGAAAAATTCTTCTCCCTCTGATTCTTCCATGGCCCAACTGTCTATGCTTTTTGGCGATTCTTCTCGTGGAACTGCGAATGAGTATGGTGATGAGACTCTTAATGGGCTAGCTCAAGCGCTCGTCAAAGTGTGCGATGCTCCAATCTTATCTAATAATAATTCTCTTCGTGGAATTTCTGGAACTCTAACTCCAAGCTTCTTAAATGCACTTGGTATTCTGGTATGTTTTCTTAATTGTTTCTTAATTCTCTAGATTTCTCTCGTCAAATTTTTTGTACTTATAAAACTCTGTTGCAGGTTGGGAGAGCTTCTTTTGCTTCTGCTGCTGATTTAGATAATAAATGTGCTTCATTTAAGAAAAAGGTTGTTAACCTTCGCCAAGATAAAGAGAAACTAGAGGCTGAAATTGCTGAGCTTCGCGAGAAAAATAAACTGTTGGAAACTTAAGCTTCAGTTGATAAACAGAAGATTTTGGATCTTAACAATGCCAACAAACAACTTTATGGTATGATTTACTTTTTCTTTCTTTTAGATTTTTTATTTTTCTTTTATATAGCTTATCCAAGCAATCATTTTTGCAGATGTTTATGGTCTAACTGACGAGGCTACGTTCCTTCAAACCTTTCCCAAACCTATAGATGATGATACTCTTCTTGCTCGCCTTAATAACTCCTTAAGTAATTTTGCTGACGAACAAATTAAATCCCTCTCTATAGAGGAACTTAAATTTAAGTTTAATCTCTTGACCATTGAGCACAGACACACTTTAGGATTATCTAATAAATTTAAGCGTCTTTATCATGAATCAAAAGAAGTGATCAATGGATTAAGAAGTAGAAATAGTGATCTTGTTGACGAGAAATATCAAGCAATTAGAAATGGCAGCGAAACTCTAGCAGATTTCCATAAAATTCTTCTCGAAGTTCAAATGGAAAGAGATAAACTCTTCTGCGAAAATAAAGATCTTCTTGCAAGAGAAACTCAAGTTCTTTCTCGCCTTCTTATCACTAGCGATGATGAGTTTTCTTGGGAAGCACAGGTTCTTGATAATGCTAGGAATAATTTAGGTTAGATGCTTGCCTTCATGCTGATCAATCGGCCTTAATTAGGGACTTGATTTCTGAGAAATAAGGTTGTTAACCACTCTATTCTATTAACTTTTTTTTTTTAACTTCCATCTTAACGGTGCCTTATTCTCGCAGATTCTGAAGATAGATGTCGTGTAAGGATGAGAGAACTAGAAGATATTAATCACCAACTCGCGAACGATCTTACTTCTCGCAACGATAAATACTCGCGATTGAAAGCCCAATTTAAGATTACTTCTGCAAATTTTAATAGAACCCTCCTCATCACTCGTAATGATACCACTAAGAAGGTTTGTGACGACCATGGAATTCCTCATTCTTTGTATCCTGATCTTGCAAAGGCAATACCATCAATAATTCCAGATCTTGGTGTCTCTTATTCTGATGAAGATTTTGACGAAAGTGAAGAAGAGAATAATGACGAAGAAACAAATTTTGGCGATGATGAAGAAACCCTCAAAGATAATGAAGCAGAGAAATCTGGTGAAAAAGAAGAATCTGATAAAAATAACAATGTTGATAAATGAAACAATGTATCTATCTGACTTCTTTATTTTATGTAATCAATCGCGAGTTTCTTCAATTTGCGGCAACTTTCTTCAATTTAATGTGTAAACTTCTTTGCCCCTTTATCTGTATGAATGAAAGAACATCCTCTTTTTTGCAAATATAACTTGGTCAATATAGTTTGCATCTACTAATTATCTGCGCTTTAATATCCATATAAATTTCTCATATGGTGATGAATAATAATCTTTATCATTCTATTCACTCCCATACTTGCCTCTATTATTCATCTGCAATATGAGAAAGTTAATAAACGAATATTTTGGCGAATTTCATAATTTCTGCGATATTGTCGCAAACCTTGATATTTTTGCAATCTTATGGTCTTATCATGCCTTCCTACTTAAAGGTCTTACTTTGCCATAGTATTCTCTCCGCGACAAGATCGCAGGACGTCTTTACATTTTCATGTATTGACCCATTGATCTTGTCTTATCTGCATTTCTTTATTGTATTGCGACAATATGACGAGCCTAAGTTTTCTCGCGAAAACAAAGCCTCATGACATTGCCGTCTTGTGATGAAATCGCAGGACGTATTCACATTTGCATGTAAAAACCCCTTGACCTCATCTTAACTTTTTTCTCTTATGGCTTTTTGCATCTGTATAATTTACGCGACAATATGACAAGCCTAAATGATCTTGCGATCTTAGAGCCCCATGACATTGCCGTCTTAAGACACTTATCAGCTCCCTAATGGAGGGTGCCGCCCTTATCTTCCCCCTGGTTGCCCCTTCAAGGAGGGCACATCGGCCATACAAGACTAGCTCCTCCCATCCAGATTTACCAACAACCAGTTGTTTTCGCAGCCTCTTGTCCTTTATGCCTATATGGCTTATAGTTACAAGACTTCACCCTAGGTGGGGTTTTCTTCAGGCCAAGTGCATTGTAGCCAAGACTTACCAAAGATGGCCAGGGTAGGTTCGTCCGTCCCGGGCATCCTTGGCTAAACCGTGTACCTCGGCGCCTTGATCATACTCTGCACTTCTTGGAAGAGACTCTCAGTCGTCCAACCATGGTATAACCTTATAAAGCTGGAAATCCAAGATCTCTCTCCCGGATAGGTTTTCTTTAACCCCTACATCTGTATGACTCAGGTTCCAGTAGCGGTATAACCTTATCCCTGAATCATATAAACAGATACCCCCTTTATGACGTGCTTGTAGGTCTTACATTTGCCTCTTACGAAATTGTATTCGCGAACTAAGGTGCACGCCATAAAGGTTTGTCCCGTTCTCTTAATGTCTGCGAAATTATATTCGCGTTTCTTAAAATTTCTTGCGAGTTTCAAATCTCAATAACTTCTTTTAACTTTTCAATTTCATTTTCTTCACTCAAACAGAAAAAACAACTTTACCTTTCCACTTCTAGCGATCTGCTCGTCATATTTCATCTTTCTATCACTTCATTATTCTCATCTTCCTTATCATCTGTTCTTTTACTTAGTGTTTTCCCGCAAGTTGCTTGTCATTTCTTCCTTTTATGCTTTTTATACATGTACCTTTGCTGCGTTTTATTATTTGCTTGATATCTGCGAGGGACTCGTTAGTTACTTCTTCATGATTTTCTATTGAATCAACCATTAATTTGTCACTTCTCTGTTGTTGATTAATTCTGTATTTCCAATTGTTGTTCTTCCCTGCTCTTTCTTCACAAGACTTGATATCTATCTCATAACATTTCTTACTTTCTCCCCAATCTCCTTTAATTACTCCAACACCATTTGGATGAGGGAATTTAATGCACTGATGAAAGGTAGATGCAACACCCAATATCCTGTGTAACCAAGGTCGACCAATCAAGGCGTTATATGGTGATTCAATATCGACAACACAGAATAAAATCTTGGAAGTCATTCCTCTTAACGGAATTCTCATTGTGATCTCCCCTTTAGGCTTGTTGGTAGTTCCATTAAAACCATAGATTTTTTATGTCGATGGTATCAAATCTTCATCTTTCCCACCCATGGTTCTATAGGTGTGATAGAACAGGATATCTACGGAACTTCCAGTATCAATTAGGATTCTATCAATGGCCCAAGACTCTTCCATTTCGTTATTGTTTTCTTTACCTTCTTCTTCTTCTTCTGCTTGTTCTGGTTTTATTTCCAACCTTACCACCAATGGGTTATCATGAAGCGCGCCAGGCTCGTATTTCTTGTCTTTGTAAAGAAAGGATTTGTTTCTGCCACTCTTCTAATGGCGAGATTATCGCTATATTCATTATTTCTTTTCCATCCATATCTCTGGCAAAGACTCTACTTAAGACATTATCGTGGAAATCTTCGATGGTTCTGAAAGAATGCACAATATAATTACAAAATAAATTCTTTGCTTTAGTTCCAACCTCTATAACAAAAGTTTTTGCTCCTTTTACATTAGTCATTCTGCGATCGTCTGGTGGTGGTGGCGGCAATTGTTGCGATTGTTGATGCCCTTTTAGAAAATGATTTAGCTTCCCCTGATCGATCATTCTTAAGATTATTCTTTTTACATTTCTGCAATTATTTATCGAATGCCCATGAAAATGATGATAAGGACAGAATTCTTGATTACGAGTGTTAGGATGTGGTTCCTTCCCCATGTTCCATGGCGAGGGTATATTTTCCATTAAAATGATAGCTTCCCAGATTTTTTCTAAACTAGCATTCAAGGGTGGCATCTTAATCTCCTCCCATATGGTTCTCATGCTCCCCTGATTTCTGAAATTATTTTGCTTTTGTCCACCATAAGTTTCTTGGGGTTGGTCAAGCCTTTGGATTTGACTATTTCCTCCACGATTGTAATAATTCTTCTCTCTTTCAAATTCTTCTTGATCACGACTTCCCATAGCCACTAGATTTTGTTTGTCATTATTCGCCACTTTCTCTGCTTGAACTTGCGAGGTGCTCGCCACGTTATTAATCATTTTGGGAAGCAAACTTCCATTAGCCACTACAGAACTGGTGTTTGCAATTGGGTATGACTCCATTTCGTTTTGTTTTTCTTCCAAAGCAATATACTCTTCTTGTAGTTCTCTTAGTTCAGTCATTGTGATGGTGTTTTTGATTCTGAAAATTTGTATGTAGAGCAAATTGGTCGAAAACATTGCATTAATGAAGGATAAAATAAGATATCTCTCGTCTAATCTTCCCGCCATCTCACTACACATTGTCTTCCATCTTATGGTTAGATGTTTTAGACTCTCGCCAATTCTCTGTTTTAATCCAAATACATCTTCGATACCTGGTCGTGAAGAGTTGTTGCTTATGTATGCACCCAAAAATGTAGCTTGTAAGTGATCAAAAGAAGTAATAGTATTTTTCGGCAATCCCTCAAACCATTTTAGCGCCTCTCCAGTCAAACTGGATGCAAAGTACTTGCATAAAACAGCATCATGATTCTCCCACTGCAGCATACACCTAACATAAGCTTTAACATGTTGAATAGCACAAGTAGTCCCATCGAAAATACTGTTTAGTGCTGGCAAATTGCATTTTGGAGAAATTCCTCTTAGTTGTACTTCATTTGTGAAGGGAGTTCTAGATGCTTCTTCGATTGCTTCATCAAGTTGCATTCTTCCACCTTCTCTTCTATTATTTATCATCCCTCTCATTTCTTCTAATTCCCTCAAAATTTGCTCATTTGCAGTTGGGCTTTGTTCTATTGGTCTTTTTAACGCACTTTATCTTCTCCTGCGATTTTCCTCTTCATTTCTATCTAAAATTCGCAGTTGATTTTGTCTCCTAATTTCTTCTCCACCAACTTCTTCATTTCTCACCAATTCTCTTTGTTGTCTTTCTATCCTTCTCTGTATTCTGTCATATTCTTCCCGAATATTGCCATTTTCACGATTTTGTGTACGTCTTCTTTCTCGATTATCATGATTGTTTTGCCTTATTGCCTGTTGAAACTCCTGTTCTTCCATTTCTGCCCTCAGTCTTTCTCTCTCGCAAGCTAGACGTGCCTGTTCAGCATAATGTCTCTCTATTTCATTCTCAATAATTCTTTGATTTCTGACGTGCTCGCGTCCATGTAATATTCTTCTACCTTCTTCGTGATTTTCTTCACCATCTTGATTATCTTCATTTCTTTGATTTTCAATATTTCGTCTTCCATTTAAAGTTTCCCCTTGTGGATTGTTATAATCATTATTTACTCTCTCTTCTCCCTGGAATTGCCTTCTATTTGGATTTTGCGTTTCTTCTTGTACATTTTCTCCATCATTTCTTATGAGGGAATTTCGCCTTGGTATTTCTCTAAGTGACCTTGAACTTGATCTAGTTGTACTTCTTGATCTTCTTCTTTGTAACCTTAAGTTCTCCATTCTCAACTCATGATTTTGTCTTGTTAAATTTGCACGTTCCACCGCCTCTAACCTTCTTTCTTCTTGTATTCTTTGCCCTAATTCCTCTGCTGTTTCATCTTCATCTTGATGAATCAACCCTTCTTCTACCTCCTAATTTCTTCCAACTCCATTTTCTTCTCTTAATTGTCGATTTGTTTCTTCTCTCATTGAATATGATCTCCATGTATGCACGCTTACTCTATCATAATCCACTCTTCCATTTTGTACCGATGTTGATTGGTTTGGTTGTTGAATTGAATTTTCCCTTTCATTCCTTATTCTATTCCTCCTAGTTCTCATCCTTGAAGATTCTCCTAATACACTTGTTTCTTCACCTGCAAGTCTTTTACTTCTTCTCACTATTGTTGGTGGTTCTGATGTATTTCTTCTCCTTATTCCAGCCATTTCTTCAATTTCTCCAAATTTTCAAATTGTAATTAGAGATTTTGGATCTTCGATCCCCTTAGTCGGCGCCAAAATGTAGTAGCAGGATTTCCCACACTACACCCCTATTAAGATCCTATAAAAATCTAAGTGAAACTAGTTGAAGATTAAAGAATTAAACGACATTTTTATTATTTAGATCTCAGAAATGTTTACAGAAAATATTCAAACTCAGAATTACAACTTTCTTTTCTGGAGTTTCTCTCTCCTCAAGATTTTCTCAACTCTAAAAAATACATCATCCTCATCTGGACTTACTTGAACCCTTTATATATGAAATTACATAGTGGGTGACAGCTAAGTTTTCCCCTTCTTTCGGATATATTCTGCGATCTCATCGTGGTATTTGCAATATTAATCTTCGCCAACTTTTGTAATCCTCGTGAAACAACACTCTCATAACATGTCTCTTCAATCGTCAACTACTATGATGCTTCCCCGTGACGCTCGCCAAATGTTGCTGAAGAATCCTCACGACACTCTCGTGAATAATGTCATTTATACTTATAGGAATATTTGACCTTCTCGTGAAAGCGTTGTTCTTATCATGAGAATATCGTTGTGGCGATATTCTGGTACTACAACAATCCCTAGTCTTTCATAATTATTATTTCCCTCATCTCATGAAACTCCTCTGTTTAAGAAAAAATCATGGTTTCTTCATATTGTCTCAAATATTGCTCGAATCATGAAAAAACCAAAAACTCAAATGGTCACATGACCGACTAGGCTACTCTCGCCAAATATTAAAATATCATTATTTTAATATTTTTCCAAATTTTGATCAAACGAGCAAAGCTCTACTTGCTCATTCGAGAAAAATCACGAATTTCAGTCAAAGATCGAACTCTTCTGAAAATTCAAAATATTGCTCAAACGCACATCAGAAAATACCGAAACTCTCAGGACTGAGACACATAAATTGTGGCGACACGGGCATGCTTCCTTGACCGACCAAGGCAGGCCCTAAGGCTTGCAAGGAGCCGGTCCCACACATTTTTATAATTTTTGACCTAATTTGCTCAATTGATCATATTTCGGTCCAAACTCTTTCCAACAAATCGTAATTTGATCAAACGACCATCAGCTGGTCCCAAGACCACCAAGGCCCAGTTTCATGCCCTCTTGGTCGGTCCCTCACTTCTCCATAAATTAGGTTTTATTACCTAATGCTCAGACGAGCACTATTTTAATAAATGATGAAATCGGCATTTTATCATCATTCTTTCACCAACTGGTCAACCAAGGACCCTGGTGCATGATTACTCGAGCACTCAGGCATCACATGGTCATCCATCATCCAATGTGATCGGTCCCTCCCTCAGTCATGACCTATTTTCAGCAATTCATCAATTGACGAACAATTCCTCAAAAATTAGAGTTTCGAACAAACGCTCCACAAAATCATCATTCTGAGAAAGTTCAAACACTAATAAATTTATGTTGATCCAACAATCAACATCTGGATTAATTATGTAATATTTGGTAGTCTACCAATATTTTAAGTAATATTTTGTTGGGTCACGTCACCAATAAATAATTCATCGAATCGAGCAATACTTGCTCAGTTGCTCGAATGTTGATCCAACTATCAATATTCAGTAATTTATCAGTAATTCATCGAATTGAGCAATACTTGCTCAATTGCTCGAATACTAATCTAACTATCAATATTCAGTAACTCGTCGAATCGGGCAACTCGAATATTATCGCAACTCCATGTACAACTCATCAAATTTACAATATTTGTTCAGTCGGGAAATATTGACGTTCATGAATCACTGAGCATTCGTCAATCATGCTCAATTCAACAAAACCTAGACTCACTGTCTAATCAGTCAACACCTGACTATCTAAATACACGTCTGCTTTGCAGACTCCACGATTCGTGAGACATCAATCACGTTACACATGGGGGGTATCACTTAGGGTTTTGGTCTGGCGGCCTATGGAACGTGTGTTCATCCACGACGAGAAATGTGGATAAGTTTTGCAAACGGTCGAAGGAGTTAGCAAAGTAGTGGGTGCATGATAAGTCAAGTCTCCACACGACATAGAACTGACTTGACCACGATCTTCCACTTTCTCACTCTTTCACTCAAGAAACCGTCACACTTACAGGGATCAATGTGTTCACTACTCTGACAATATAAATAAGTCATCGAATCCGTGATTGAAAACAATGGAAAAAACACAAAGAAAATCCACGAGATATTAAACAGACAATCCATCGTCTAGCCAAGAATCATCGTGTGAGCAACACTTCCTCAATCATTCGAACTTATTTATCTCTTATAGAAACCTCCAACATATTCACAATCCTTGATCATCATTGATCCCACACAATTCTCATATTCCCTCCTACATATCAACCCATCTACCTCTTTGTGACCGAATTGACTCTGGAAAGACCATTGACTTGGTTTAGGCCGGAGTTCTACAGATTGATCTCTCGAATCTAATTACTCCCTTTGCAGTGCATCTGTGTGAGGTTAAGCAGTTTGCTCGGTTGAGGAGTCTCGTCCGCACTCTCGTCTCTTCACTTCCCTAAAAACCAGCAAATCGTTTTCCCCATCTACAATGATGAAAGATGAAGTTCAAGAAAGTGAAGAAAAGAACGATGAAAATGGTTAATGGAGAGTGCGAAGAGGAGAGTGATGAAAGCGTGATCAATCAAACTCTGGAAGAAGCAGAAGAATAGCAACAGAAGGTGAAGTTTGCATAGAAAAGGAAAAGAGAAAGAAAGTTAAAATAAAAGAAGAAAAACGTGTTGGGGTAAATAAACGATTCTCTTCCCTTTTTCCGAGATATCTTCTCTCACCAATGCATTAATTAGGGATCGACATGAAGAGGCATTTATCATTAAAAAGAGAATCTGTTAAGGACGTGTCAGTAGGTAAATGGTAAAATCAACACGTGTAGACTGTCATGCCGAAATTCCGGAAAAGTACCAGTTAAGAGAATACGAAAAGATGGGTGGTGCGATAAAATAAAGTAAAGATTCTCTTACCACCCTTTCCTCCGAAAGAACGATAAGTGAAGAGGCAAAATATGGGTGCAAAATACCGCACAACCATCAGTAGCGCGAAAGAGTCCATTTGATAACAGGCGAATATGACGCGTGGAGTATATTTCTGCTGACGAGCAGAATGATGTCACCAAGTCACACCAAAAGTGTGAAGATCAACGCGGTAGTCAAAAGATCAGCGCGGCATTATAGAAATTAGGGCGAAGTTGACGCGCTTCAGATCCGAAAATAGGGGCTTTATTAGTTGTCCTCCATTATGTAACCCCTATAAAAGGGACAAGAAGCCATTGTAAGAGAGGGATATCTTTTTGAGAGCTTAGATAAGAAATTTAGGAGAGAGAAAATTGAACTATTTGTCCAGGTTAGGGTTTTCATACATCAACTTTTTATTTGACCTATCTTTTAATGAAATGATTTAGAGTTCTCTTCATGATGTCTTGAATTTAGTTCATAAATTTACTTGGGTGTGGTTGTAGGATCTCCTGCAACTACAAACCTTAAGGCTAAAAGGCTCATGAAAGTTATCTAATCAAGTAGTACTCTGGGAGAAATCTAAAGAGTAAAGCAGAAAACGTTTGAGTTGATTATCAAGTCAGGAGAGTAACTGTCATGGAACTGCTGCCATTCTCAGTATACAATTTCTCACAATCTCTAAGAGGCATAAATACACTGGAAGAAATATTCAATGATATATGGATATATGGAAAAGCAATGAGGTTGAGAATCTCACAAAAACATTAAGATTGTTCAGATAAATTAACTGCATAAAAGATGCAAACAAGATTGCAGAACTTTTTATCAATATGCCCTTGAAAAAAAAAACCTTACATATGATGTGATGAGTTGTGTTTCATGACACTGATGCCATAGGTAGTACTACTTGAAGTGTTGATAAGAAAACCTTTATGTTTTTATTGTCGGCTATAATTGCATCGAGATTGAGACACTTGAAGAAGTACTACGAACTGCAAGTAGCATCTCTTTGAATTCCATCAGTTATGCGCCTCTATCAGCTGAGTCTCTTTTATAACACAAAAGCGTTAATTTCTCCAAAACAATGGCTTTGTCAAACAAAACTTGTAAAAACTTGAGTTCATTAAGACATCCTTGGATGCCCTGAATTTGAACAAACTTAAGGAAGTGCAGGCAAGGAAATTGTGACCCTACTATCCAATCACCTCCTAGGTTGTTAGTATTTAACTCTTTATAAACACCACAACAAAATGAAAACAATAATTACACAAAGAAAAAAGAAAAGTTGTAACTAAACCAAATATGTTTACAATGATGAGAGTTGTACATGCTCAATTGTTAAGCAAATAGATTCAATATTAGGGGACATCCTGACCAAGTATGCTAGCACATCCATGCAGTTACTTGACACCCATGTTTCAACCTTCAAAAACCGTAGATTACTCAACTGAAAGTAGGGGTCACCTAGCGAGTCGAGTGATCCCGAGACAACCTTGACACATAGACAGGTAATTAAATTTAGGTAGTGTTGTAAATACCTCATACCATAAATTTATATAATGAAATATAGGAGGCCAGTACATATTAAGAAAATAACCAAATACATTTTATATGCCGAACCAAAGAATTATAACTTTATAAAGATTCATACCTCGAGGAACCCAGGTGAGGACAATGTAAGATTTGTCACTTTGTGGACCGCTCTTATAAATTTTATCATTCGAGCACCATACAACCCTTTCACCTCTGTAGAAATCTCTGAAATAGATTTCGGTTTTTCCAGTGTATAATCATCACTAACTTTCATTCCAACTAGTATAACACACATGCGCGATGCGCCTGCCCTTCCATTTGAAAAAAATAATTATTAAACTTTATGACATTTTTAGCAATAGTTTTTTCGACACCACGGATACACCTAGATCAATACCACCTACTGTTGGTAACTAATTCCCAACAAAATTACATTCCACAAAATATCTAGTAGATTAGTACTGTAAAACTTAAAATCTGTAATTCCATTTGACTAATTTCGGTTTCAAGATATTAAATTACAGTAAATGAATCTCCAATGTACAAAAATAGAGTATATGTTGTTTTTCGTTTTATAGCAGACGCAAAGCCTCTAAATCCCAGTCTTCGCCACACTTATCGTATTTGTACAATCATGTGCTAGTAAATGATCTTCCTGAATATAGGGTCCTTCCACATGCATAATTGCAGATCCGGAATATTTCCAACATTCATACTTATCATGCCAGTAAACCAAGAATGTTACTACAAAAACATAAATGCTCACACAGTATGAACCCCCCTACATTTGGATAACAAATAAACAATGTTTCAGAAACGGGTTAAAGCCACTCCCTCTACCTTTCCATATACACACCATAATAGTAATCCAAAGAAAATACTATAACCAACGACATCATCATATGTACCTGAGGATCATTACATATGCTGAAGTCTTGAAGAACATACTTGTCGTCTATCAGCCTCTCATGTGTGGTAAGAAAGTTAGAAGTTCTCTAAATCATGCCTCCTGTTACACCAGCCACAAACTGAAACATATCAAAAGGTCATAACTGATCAATTACTAATAGTCTAAATACTAACCTATATCAAATAACATAACCAATTTCTCCTATGAGACCTAATCTACAAACTTGAAATGATTCCATATCTCAATCATAATTAACGTAAAGCTATGCATCAAAGTGGATTTTGAATTCATAATTAAAGAAGTTATTGTCTTATTGATTAAATATATTTAAAACTGGTGAACCTACATACTAATTCACTGAAGCACACAATACATACAAACTAAGTCAAACTTCCAACATTAGCTCCACATATCATCCCAATAAAAAAATCTCTTTAAACTACATAGTCTTCCATAATCTATTAACACATTTCAAAACTTCATTTCATATTAACTTATCCAATCATCTGTTAAACCAACAACATAACGGCACAACAACACAACTTCAGCCTAATGAGTTTGAGCAACTTGAGAACATTTCCTACGAACTGCTAAAGGTAATGACAGTCAAAGAGCTAAAACCTACTTTACCTTAGCTCACTTAGACGTTGTTATTGTCATCAACAAAAACCAAAACTTATCTGAACTCTAATAAGATGTTGTTTATTACTTCTGCTCCCTAAATTAGGTGCATATAAGCCTAAGACCCCATTGTTTTCTACTATAAATTGAAACAAAATCATTTCCAAAGTTCCTAATCTACAAATTACTAATCAAACCAACAAATTTCCACATAAGTTTTACCAACCTTAATGAATAGAATTGCAGACCAAAGATTTTTAACCAACCTTAATGAATGAAATCAGCTCTCTTGGATCATCCCGCAATAGTAATTAATGTATATTTTGGTTTCTTAACTTATTAAGCTATATAGGCTTCTTGTATTTCTACGTAGATTCTTCACTTTCTCAAGGTTTTCAAAATAAATTGCACTAATACTTCATAGAATAATGCAAAATTGATTTGTATCCTACATAGTATACCTCCTTGTTTGACAGGGGAATAAAGAAAGGAAATAAAAAATGACCACCACGATGCTACCTCAAACTTTGCAGTTCCAAGCAGGCTTGTGCTTTGCTTCTTTAAGTACATAAATATGTTAGGGTCTGTAAAGAAATGATGCAACTTGTTAGGGAGATCATTGTTAGCTTGGCTGGTAATTAGCAATTACAATGAAAATATGGAGGATGGTTAACTGTTTGCAAGAATTCACCACACTTATTTGTTTCAATTAGGGTCTAGAATGCACATCACAACATTCCTTTCTATAACGGTTCAGAATGCAAATCACAACAAAGGTGGAATAGTTTCTTGCAAGACTAAGACTAAGTCTTATGGGCTAGATTGGAGGTGCTAGATTATCATATAAGTGTTGCAATTCCAAAAAAAAAAAATGTAGCAAAAAATTTAACACTAGTTCTCTTTCCTAGCATTTTCTAGCATGTGAACTAGCATGCTAGATTGGTACGCAGAATGATTCAGCGCTAGGAAAAGTAACTTTCGCGGAACGAAACAGCGCTCGGAAGAATATTCCAAGAATCTATGCGGAATGGAAATGCGCTAACAGTGAGTCTTTGGTACGAATTATAAGCACACGGTTGATGCATCACTTACTATTTCACTAGACTAATAATAATAAATAGATCACTAGACCTCTTTCTTACTCTATAGACTATAGCTCAGCCTATAGCTAGTCACCATCACTTCCTTA
This sequence comes from Papaver bracteatum, assembly GCA_023529315.1. Classification (NCBI taxonomy): domain Eukaryota; kingdom Viridiplantae; phylum Streptophyta; class Magnoliopsida; order Ranunculales; family Papaveraceae; genus Papaver; species Papaver bracteatum. The sequence continues at coordinate 188,776 of JAJJWX010003840.1, read as the reverse complement.
TTTATTTGAGCACTAGACCTCTTTATTACTCTAAATAATATAGTTATTAAAAAGTAGTCACCATCACTGCTTTATTTCGTGAGCGTTGTTTGGTTCCGCGCCATGCGTTTTATGGTTCAGCGTTGAGCGTTGTTTGATTCCGCGACTAGTATGCTAGAATAGCACTCCCATAAGACTTAGGAGGTAGTCCTGACTTCTAATCTAGATGCTAGACTAGCACCCCATAAGACTTAGTCTAAGACCTTCATTCGATGTAAATACAAATTTTCTTACATACTAATTTGCACAAAGAGGTAATCACAATTCATAATTATTTCAAAATCTGTAAGAAAGCATTTTTATGTATCCATTTGATTTTTCATGTCATTTTTCTATTCCAGATGCAGCAGCAGAGAGATGCCAAAATAACCGAAAAAATTAGTTCCCAAATAGTTGGACTGAAATTACTGGCTCAATTATTTCAAACTAACCTGGTATACGGAATGAAATTGTCACAGCATCATCTGAACATCTGATATGTGGCCTGAAGCTTTAGTTCAATCTTAAGATTTTTGATCATCAGTTTCGATTTTATAATCAGTAATTGAAACCCCCAATCTTCGTTGTCGACTCAATTATTTCAAACTAACCTGCAAAAGGGTAAATTGTTATCGCTGTTAAGATGAGGGTAAAGTGATGTCATAGTAATCTTCTTTGCACGGGCTCAGATTAGTTGTTGCAATATATAAATAAGTTTTTGTGCTATTGATTTACGTGTTATCATCTTGCTCCCAACGAACTCGTTACACTTTATCGTGCATCCCTACTCTTGTAAGTAAATTCCTAAATCGATCGGCAAAACCTTAGCATCTACCTTCGGGAAAAAAAAAAAAAAAAAAAACCTTAGCATCTACTTTTCAGTCAACTTATGGGTCAATAAATCCAAAATCAATCTCCAACTGGAATCACCTTATGTTGAACTCATCCTCGAACTACCTACCCCAAAAAGACTGCCCTTTAGTATGATCTCCAAGGGATATCACATTTGTATCGTGAAGTATTTCATAACCCGATAAAAGATTAGATCATCATATTAACCATTCAGAAGTCCAAAACTGGATAAACGGACCATAGTATATTTCCAAAAGATAAATTTACCAAAATACATATGAATATGATAGACAGAATAACAATGCCCTACAACACGCAATATGGTGTGTCGGTGAAACATGAAACAGAACCAACAAAGGTGGACCAAATTGAGAAAAATACAACATTTACAATGGTTCAAGTCCAAATATAATGACCTACACACCAATATTAATAAATTGAGAAAATTCTCATTTGATAGCTCGTCAATGAAAAACAAAAAATGATCTAGCGCAATATAATTAATAAAATACTTACATAAATATCCATAACCCAGAGAGTAAAGCACCCCCAATGTTTTTCCACTTTTTCAATAGCGACAACAACAGTTTTCTCCCTTACCAACTGCCCTTTCAATAGAGTAAGTCAGTAAGATATTGCTAATTTTACATAAAAGCAAGACTAAACATTAAGATTAATCTGAAAGAGATTTATAAAAAAAATGTGAACAATGATAATTTCGTTTTACAATCATTGAAGTATCAAGTTTTATTTTCCATTTCATAAACATTAAAAAATGAGTCGAAACTCGAGATTTGGATTGCTAGAACAAAACTCCATGATAATCAAATGAAACTTAACATATAATATGTTTCTTAGGATCAAGTAAAAACTGAAAAGATTATCTTTACCTCCGGATTAGAGAGCAAAACAACATTCAAGAGAAAAACATTTGATTTGTTTTTATATGAGTGATGCTCCACTTCTGTAAACCTGCATGCTAGAAACCATTCAGAACATAAATTATGTGAGAATGAGGAAGTAAGAAAATGTACCTTTTATTGAATCCAAACACTCTTTTAAGACGACATGCTCGTTTTGTGTCCCTGAGAGCCATGAAAGCGTGCTGCTTGAAGCTTCTTTTGTGCAAGAGAAAGATGTATCCGGTTGCAAAATGATATAGACCTTAATTATTGAAACTCAGCAAGGCAACAAAAAAATAAAGTATGTATCTTAGTGAAGTTGGAGGTACCTGGTGTTCCTTAAGATACTTTATCCCATGCAACTTCAAACACAATAAGCAAAGTAGTCAGCACCAGATAACTGATAATCCATTTCAATTGTATTGGATTATATGTCCAACTGAAAGAATTCATAGTGGATTTTAAAGATGCATCAAATCTATTATATCCTAATGCAATTTTCACTGAGAAATATAAGAGATGCCTTAAAGAGAGTATATATAGGTTTGCATACCATGAACCACGTGAATATGCCTATGCTATCAAATTTCACCTGTAGCACAAAATAATGATAAATCATCATGCTGCACTTCTAATTTTTGGATGCAATCAGTTTCTTAATGAAAATAAAAAGAATAATTAAAACAATACTATATAGTAGAAATCATCCCTATTTAGCTCAGAGAAATAAAACGTGAATGCCCTATACTATCATCGACTGCAACACAAAAGCCATATTAGAAAAAAAAATTAAAAACTGTTTGGCTGGTTGAAAACTAAATAGAGTGACATAAGTAAAAACTAAGAACACGATTAATTGAAAAGATGCAATGCCTATGCTGAAATCAAATAAACAAAAAAAGAAAAAGATGTCCGACAAAGTAAGAAAGGAAAACTGATCTTACATGGCCCATCCACCAGAGACTAAAAAATCAACAGAAACTACATCTCTTTACGCTGAAAACTCTTTACTTCCGATTCTCTAATCCATTCACATCATGCACATCCACATATCATCAGCTTCGATAGAGAAACAAAAAAAGTAAAAAAGGAGAGAGAAATAAAAAACGGAGTACAACAAATAAACACGGCTAAGTAAAAAAAAATTAGAGAGAATAACAGCAGGGATTATTAACTTCGGCCGGAAAAAAAGGTAAGAGAGAAGAAACACGGCCATCAATTGAAATATATTGCAGGTTAGGGTTTTCAGAGACTAATAGATATTGCATGTGTTAGGGTTTGGTGTGCGAAACGGCGGAAAAGCAAAGATAGATATTGCGTGTTAGGGTTTGGTATGGAAAACGTAGGTTTCAATTGGTGTGGAAAATATGAAATATAACAGGATGATCCTATTGGCCGAAATATACATCGGTGGGGCCAGAAGCTATAGAATTCGAGCTTGATACAGCTTTTAACCACATCAGAGTATTTTCTCCTGAAACTATATATATAATATCAACTTTTTTTTTGTTAACTACGTGAGACGCTTCTTCCCCAACATCAGCACAAGATCTATGTTCAGAATTTCTCATTTGATTTAGGCCTTGCCATATGTAACTTCATAAAATTGTGCGCTAGTATTTCTTATTTTCTTCTGCTAACTGGAGTCTATGTAACTCATGTTACATTGATCTCTAGGCTTCCATTAAATGTTCGTGTTGCTTTTCTAAATGGTTCAACATATCTGCCAAGTTCTTGCCCTTTATTTCTAAATCTGAAATACCAAACTCTTATTATGTATGAAATTTGAGCTAACAAGCTGCAATTCAGCCTTCAGTTAATTCAGACCATGCTCTTACTTAATCTGAATTTTACTAGTACTTCAGTATCATTTCTCCAGGTTAAATATAAGTGATCTAAATTACACTTACTCATCAATTATATAAATGCATTAGTTTCTATCACACCCCTTACTTCAAATTTGATACAAATATCCAAAACTGAGAAGGCTACATAATAGTAAAGCAGTTGATGTGGTCGTTTGCATGTTAAAATTAATATTACTTTCTCACTACTTAAGATATATTATGAACCAAGGGTAACAAAGGATTGTCCCTACGTAGAGGTCTGGGCTTATTATTTTTTCTGATTACTTATGTAAAAAGGCGTGTTTTCTGATTTATATTAAACTAAACTAAGCTAAAATCTAACAAGCAAATCAAACAAGTGAAAATATTGGTCAAGGATTTCCTTATCATTCACAAATATGTTTTTGTTTTAATAATTAGAATTGATATTTAATCTGTTGGAACAATTATTGAAAATAGCTTGCAAAACAATCTTAAAACCAAACAAAATAAAAATGTTATGCCTGAGTTACGACCAGGTCGCTCTCTTTTAAATGTTTCGCGGCTCTGCTAAAGATTATGCAAGAAGTTCTTCCATGTCGCGTCGTTCCCAGGATAAAACAGCCGAGTAAAATCTCTTTCATAATCACTCTTGCACTTTGAGAGTATGTGATACTTGTACACTTCTCTTCTTGCTCAGCACCAAATGTTAGAAACATAAGTGATGATCACACACTTTTTTTTTTCTTTTTCTCAAATTCATTTTCTTTTAAACTCAAAAACATAAAGAAAACAAAATATCTTTTTGTTTTCCTACCAAAATCTGATTTTTGTGCTTAAGGATTTCAATAATTAATGATACTTAATTATCACAAAATTAACATTATTAACTTCCCTAAATAAAAATGGTCAAGGGATCAACAACAAAATAAATTTCTTTAATGATGAGATAAACAAGGAATTTGATCGAGTTTTATGAACCATGTGATGTATATATAAGGGTATTAGAGTCACAACAAGAATCATTGGGAGTTTGGGTGATACATGTGTATCTTCATCTGTCCGGGAACCAATAAACCTCAAGCTAAGTTGAGGAAAGAATCCTATATTAGGAATGAATCCTTATTTGGATAGAATTCTGAGTTGGGAAAGGGTTTTGTTTTAGGCAATACTCTTAGTTAGGAAATATATTCCTAAGAGTTTTGGGAAACCAAACCAAAGTAAGGAAGTATGTCAAGATAAGGAAATACTTCCTAGAAAAGGTAATATTCATAGAAAGGGAAATATATACCTAGAAAGGGAATTATTCCTAGACAAGGAAATAGATTCCTATAAGGTTTGGGAAACCTCTAAAGCTATAAATAGAGATTTTTAGATCATAGATAAGGCAATATAGGGAGTGTGGTTTTAACCCTATAAAAGGAGGTTTAACACGCACACCTAGAGATAAGTTTGTGAGGCAATTGATTATTTCAAAAGCAATCTTAGCAAACAGTTTAAGGTTAATCCACTGTTTAGAGAAGATTGTGAGCGTAACAAAGAGAGAATTGTAATTGTTTTCTTGTTCATAATCTAGAGAAGATATTTTCTTCGAATTACTACTTGTGTCTCTGTTTTCTAAGTTTCTCGTATATTATTATTATGAATTCCGCCTTTATAGTAATAGTTGCCAAGGTATAGAGATCAATACGTATCAAGTTGGTATCAGAGCAAGGTTCGTTACCTTTAGGGAAGATTCCGGTGGTTTATGTTCTTCACTAGATCTCTCTACAATAAAAGCTTGGTGAGGTACTCGAGAAGCAAGAAGACGTTTAAAGAACAAGGGAACCAAAATATGGGAAAGTCAGTTGATGATCCTAAGCATAGCGAGCCACAATCTATGGAAGAAAATGTGGCTGATCTACATACAGACACACAGTCGGTTCAAGTTACCTTTAAGGAATCGACTGAAGGTATTCATTCTCATACACCCAAGCAGAAGGCGGAGAAAAAGGCCACGTCTCCATCTGGTGTTTTTGAAGAAGAATAAGAACCTCTCAAAGAATATTGCATCACGGAACGAAGAGTGACTAAGACAAGAAGAAGAGATATGGACGCTCTTCAAATTAGATGTCGAGGTCAAGTTTCCAGCAAGGAGAGATGGTTCGGTAGGTTGAAAAGAACTATTGGGTTCCCTAACCAAGTGGAATGTCAGATTTGTAGGAAAAAGGGTCATTATGAAAGTAGATGCCATTTTCGATATCATCATCGAACTGTAGCTTCTACATCTTCATCTTCTGGTCATATTGCTACTGTGGAAAATGCAGAACAACAAGTAACTTCTAGTAATTCTGGAGCTCAGGAATTTGCTGGTTTTTCTTCTTATTCTTCCAGTACTTCTACTCCACATTGGATCTCTGATTCTGATGCTATATCTCACATGACTGGTGATGCTACTCTACTTTAGCATACTTCTAGTTACAAAGGAAAGGATCATGTGCAGATTGGCAATGGTAAGTCACTATCTATAGTGTCTACTACAAATTATGTTATTCAACCATCTGATACTAGTTTCAGGCTAAATAACATCTTGTTAGTACCAGCAATGAAGCATAACTTACTTTCTGTTGCAATGTTCACACATGATAACTCTTATTATTTTAAGTTCTATCCTTTTGGTTATGAAATATGAGATTTGGCAACAGATAGTTTATTGGCTCAGGGAAAAATGGTTAACAATCTGTATCCCATTAGTCATATTGTGCCTAGAAATTTTGGTTTTGTTTCTACTGTTTTAGCTTCTTCCTCCACTTGGCATAATAGACTAGGTCATCCCTCTCAGCATATTCTTCATAAATTATCTTCTCAGAATAAGATTGTTTTATCTTCAAATTCTTCTCCTTCTTTATGTCATCCATGTCAACTTGCTAAGAGCAAGAAATTGCCTTTTCAATTGTCTTCCTCCCATGTTGATACACCACTGTCACTCATTCATTGTGATGTGTGGGGTCCTACCATTCCTTCTTTAAATGGTTATAAATATTACATAGTGTTTATTGATGATTTCAGTAGGTTTCATTGGATTTATCCAATGGAACTGAAGTCTGATGCTGTTAAATGTTTTTCACATTTTAAAACTTTGACTGAAAATCAGTTTTCTACAAAAATCAAAGCTTTTCAAGTTGATGGAGCTTCTGAATTAGTTAAAGGGCCTTTTAAAGTTTTACTTGAAACTTGTGGGATTCTTATTCGTATTTCTTGTCCTCACACCCCAAAGCAGAATGGCCTTGCTGAGAGAAAGCATAAGCACATTACTGAAATGGGGAATTCTCTTTTGTTTCATGCTTTGTGCCCAAAATATTATTGGTATGATGCATTTCTCACAGCCTCTTATCTTATCAATATAACTCCCACAAAACTTTTGGATTATAATTCTCCTTTTGAGGTTTTATTTGGTTTTACTCTTGATTATAGTTTTCTTAAAATTTTTGGTGTTGTTTGCTATCCTTGTCTAGCTCATTCAAGAGCTGACAAATTATCTCCCAAATTTATTAAATGTATCTTCATTGGTTATAGCATTTTACATAAAGGGTATAAATGTTACAATCCTATCACCAAAAAGTTGCATATTTCAAGAAATGTAGTTTTTGATGAATCTCAATTTTATTTTGGATCTTCTTCTTCTGATTTTTCTTCTTCTTCTGATTTTTCTTCTTCCTTTGTTTCTGATTTATGTGTTTTTGAAACTCCTTCTCTTTCTGAGACTCTTCCTACAAGTTCTGTTATCACTAGGTCCAAATCTGGGATTGTTAATTCCAAATAATTTCCAGATCATGTTTTTCTTTCTACTGTCAAACATCCTTTATACTCTTCTCATACTGCATTGTTAACTACTATTTCTGAGCCTAAGACTTTTAATATAGACATTCAAGACCCTCAATGGAAAGTCTCTATGAAGGAATAACATGATGCTTTGGTGTTAAATTGGACTTGGGAAAAGGTGCCACCAGAACCTCATATGAATGTATTAGGTTGTAAATAGGTATATAAAGTCAAACAAAAATCTGATGGTACTATTGATAGACTCAAATCATAGTTAGTAGCTAAGGGTTATAACCAGCAAGATGGAGTGGATTTTAATGAAACTTTTAGTCCAGTTGTAAAGTGTACTACTTTCAGAGATGTTCTTTGTATGGCTTTGAATCATAATTGGCAAGTAAGACAATTGGATGTTAGTAACGCTTTTTTGCATGGATTTCTTAATGAGGATGTTTATATGATTCAGCCACCTGGATTTGTAGATCCAGATCACCCTGAGTATGTTTGTCATCTTAAAAAAGAGCTTATATGGATTGAAACAAGCACCCATGGATTGGTTTCATAGATTTAGCACTTTCTTATTGTCATCTGGTTTTAGGAAATCAATCTCTGACAATTCTATGTTTGTATTTCATAATATAAAGGACATAATAATCTTGTTACTCTATGTTGATGATATTCTTTTAACTGGTAGTTCTTCATCCTTGTTGGATTCTTTTGTTACTTCTTTGAAGTCTAAATTTTCTATGAAAGAACTAGGAAACTTGGGATATTTTCTGGGAATTGAAGCAGTTAGGGATGTTGATAAAATTGTTTTCACTCAAAATAAGTATACATTGGAGTTGCTAGATAAAGCTAAAATGTTGGATTGTAAACCCTGTGATACGCCTGTTGTTAAGGCTTCAAGAGCCTCCATTCATGATGGTACATTATTAGTAGATTTTTCTGAGTACAGGTTTATTGTAGAAGGTTTACAATACTTAACTGTTACTAGGCCAGACATCTGTTTTGGGGTTAATTATGTATCTCAGTTTATGCATGCACCAACATATATTCATTTTCAACTTGTTAAAAGAATTTTGAGGTATTTAAAGGGTACAATTGTCTTAGGTATTACATTAAGAAAGGGTGATTTGCAGAACTTAAGATCTTATACAGACTCAGATTGGGTTGGTTGTCCTGATACAAGGAGGTCAACATCAAGATATGTTGTTTTTCTTGGTTCTAGTTTGATATCTTGGTCTTCCAAGAAACAACCAATTGTTTCAAAATCATCAGCAGAAGCTGAATATAAGTGTTTGTATGTGGCTTTAGCAGAGCTTAAGTGGCTTTCTTCTTTACTGACTGAGTTGCATATTCCTTTGCAGTGTTCTTCTCAACTTTATTGTGATAACACCGGTGCTCTTGTTTTGGCTTCTAATCCTATTTTTTATTCCAAGACAAAACATATAGAGCTGCAATATCATTCAGTAAGAGAGCTTGTTGAAGATGGCTTTATTCAGTTACATCATGTTTCTTCAGAAGATCAGTTGGCAGATTTATTCACAAAGAGACTATGTTATCCAACTTTCTCAAGATTATTGCTTCAGCTGTTAGGTTCTTCATCAACTGCTTCTTCTTCTTCATCTGTTGATACTACTTCTGCAGTGACTGCTTCTTCTTCACAGTAGTTCTTGTACTTCTTTATTCTGCAACAGTTGCTTCTATATTGTCTAGACTTTTTCTTTCTGTGTTATTGTTTTTCAAACTTTGATGTCTTCTCCCAGCTTCAGTTTGCAGGGGAGTATTGGAAGTATTAGAAGTAGTTTTAGTCAAGTCAACATTAGTTGACTTGACCTCTCTTAAGTTTTCTGTTATTTTATAACTGCTGTTATTACAGCTGTGTTTGTGTGTCTGGCTGTCTGTATAGCACACTCTATTGTACTTATAGCAGAGCCTTTACTCTGTCTATTATCTTTTTGCAATAATATTCTTTTACAGTATTTCTCACGGAGATGCTCCGACATTTTACACTAAATCTGTCTTTCTTTCAAGTGACGAATACGATAAACAGCATGGCCGCTAATTTCAAGTTGCCCCACGCAATTTCTTTACCACTGAAGGTGAAAGATTTTGCCACTTGAAGAGCAGTGGGCGCAAAGAGTCAGTGGGGAGGATGAAAAAGGATTTGGAGGATGGAATTTTAGAGTTTCGCTTCAGCATTGACCATAAGTTAGGGTTCAGTGTTGAAGAGAGCGTTGGGGAAAAGCCTAGATTATGCACCTTCACTCACAGAACGGGAAAAATGTATGGAAAGGCTTTGCATTTGGCTTGAGACAAGTAATAGCGCACTTATATTTTTTAAAAACAGTGAGATTATGCTCGGCTTGGTTTAAACGCCAATATATATAAGAGTCAAAAGTGTCTGAAAAATATAACAAAGAGTCAACGCCTGAAACCTTCAGGGCAGTAACTTTCAAAGTAATGGCCAATTATGTCAACACTGACAATGTGAGGAATGCCTAAGAAGTATTCAGAAAACAAGGGACCTAGAGTTTCTTAATTTAGTGTCACCTACGACTGAATCAAGATTGAGACACTTGAAGAAGCACTAGGATATGCAAGCAGCATCTCTTTGAATTCCACCAGTTGCGCAGCTCTATCAGGTGAGTCTGTTTCTGAACAGAAAAGCGTAACTTTTTCCAAGACAAAGGCTTTCTTCAACAAAACTTGCAAAAACTTGAGTTCATTAAGACATCCTTGAATACCTTGAATTTGAACAAATTTGAGGTAGTGCAGGCAAGGAAATGACGACGACCCTACTATCCAGTCGCCTCCCATGTTGTTTGTATTTAACTCTGTCTAAGGCATCACAAGAAAATGAAAACTAAGTACGTCGTGATCAGAGTTGTATATGAAATCAACAGAAAAGAGCTCACTCATTTAATCATTACCTGCTCTATTGTTAAGAAAATAGATTCGATGTTAGGGGAAATCTTGACCAAGTAAGCTATCACATTCATGCAGTTTCTCGAGACCCATGTTACAACTTTCAAAAATCTTAGATTACAGAACTGAAAGTAGGGGTCACCTGCGAGCAAGTCCAGAGATCCCGAGACAACCTTGGCACATGGATAAGAAGAAAAAAGTTAGTCGAAAACTTGGATAATGTTGTAAATACCTAATCTTATCTATTTATAGAGTGAAATATGGCAGTCCAGCGCATATTAAAAAAATAAATCATTGAAACTACTTTTTATGAACAACAGATCAATACCTCAAGAAACCCAGGTGAGGAGGACAACGTAAGATCTGTCACGTTACGGACTGCTTTTAATAATTTTATCATTCGAGCACGATACAACTCTTTTACATCTGTAGCAAGCTCTGAATATATTTTTGGCATTTCCGGTTTAGGATCCTCACCAGCATATTTCACTCTCATTCCAACATCAGCAGTGACTAGAGAAGAAAGATTCTCCAGAAAATAATCTTGTGACATATAATCTTTGCAGATAATGGATATGAGATTTGGAGCACATAGCTTGACGGTGGTATCAGTAGGCCCAGAGGAGTCATCATTGTCCAATTGAAAGTGTTTAAGACTAAGAGAAGAAAAATCTAAATGTATACTGCAGTCTGATAGCAGCAAAGACTCCAAAACTGGACAGCTTGAAAAAAACTTACTGATTACAGTGTTTTCGTCTGCAAGCGTGACTCCCGAAAGAGCCAGATATCTGAGGTGAGGGAAATGCATTGTATCAGGCAGAAGAAAGCCAGTGTGTTCCATACCAGCGCCACAAAACACAAACTTCGTCAGTGACTTACAGGTGAACAAACAGTCGGGCAATTGAATTATCTCACATGCAAAGATCGAGACGGAGCTCTTGAATATTATGCTTAACCGCAGCCATGATCCATGTACTGAGACGACTAGTTATGTCATACCTGCCGATTACATCAAGATGGAGTTTAACAGTAAGCCATACAAGATTTAAGGATTGGATATCTGAACTGTCCCGCAGAAGTAGTAACCTATCCACAAAATTTATAAATCTATTGAAGGTGACTTCATAAGAGTCTCCGGCTTTGATGAATGGGATGTCCACTACTTCTATGGTAGGCAGAGAAGACCAAAGATACCTCCATCTTCTCGACAAAACACTTGTCTGTACAACATACTTCATGTCGAGGAAAGAAAAGATGTGATGAATTAATGCATCAGGTAATTCACTGATTCTATCTTCGCTACGCTTCTTCACCCATAACTCTGATCCTTCACCTAATTCAGCACTACCAAGAGATTGTTCATTATAGGAGGAGCAATGCAACTTTGAGTTTGCCATGAATTTAAAGCCTGTATGGATTTGTGGGTCATCTTCTGATTCAGTAAAATCTTCGAACACATTACCCTCATTGCCTGAATTTGTTTCCAAGCTATTAAATTCATGAGTTGGTGGAGTTCTTTCCAACATCTCAACTTCATCTTCAGAATTTTTTTTAGTAAGGTCAAGACCCAAATCAATGTTATCATCATCAATCATTTCTTCAATAACTACAGTACCATTAGAAATTGAAGGAGATTCAGAAGCAGCATGGAGATTTGGAGAAGGAATTGAAGTATTCCCAGAAGAAATAGACAATCGTTCCATCTGATTGCAACAAGGAGACTGAATTGCTTGAGAAAAAGAAACCCCATCCCCATCCAGGTTTGATTCAATAGAAGGAGACAAATTCAAGTCAAATTTAGGTTTAACATTCCAAGTATCCTCTTCCATAAGGTCTGAATCATTACCTTCAACAGTGAGCTTTACTACCACATTAGCTTCCCCATCGATGTTATCTTCACCAGTTTGCATCTCTGGACTGAAATGTTCTGAGTGCTATCAGATAGTTGTGATTCTTTCTGAGAGAAATCTGAAAAGGTTTAAGAGAGAGATAACCCCCAAAAGCCCTCCGAGTCAGATGAGTAAGGTCTCACCTGTTTGGCACGTCTGGTTAACCTTTTCTTTGTCTCTAGACTCTAATCATGTCCCCGAGTCAGATGAGTAAGGTCTCACCTGTTTGGCACGTCGGTCTGGTTATTTATTTTTTTGATCAAGTAACCTTTTCTATGTCTCTAATCATGTCCCGGAGACATCCGATGATATGGCCCCCGAATTTCCGTTTCTGAATTTTTGACTTGAGCGTATCAAAGGTGTGAATGGAAGAGTTTGTCGAGATAATGATAAGCGATAGTTTTGTGTTAGATAATGATTTCGTGTCTTGCTGGCTAGATGCGGCTTTAGTTCCTCTTTATGAAAGGCAAGACCTTTATGCCAATTTATTCTCGAAGTATTGTCGAAGCTACTCCAACTACTACACAAAAAAGAAAACATGATGCAGAAAATTATACCTAAGCAAAACATAAGAAGATAAATCATTTATAGTCTCATACCTGTAAAAAAGAAGAAGAGCGAAATCTAATTTCAAGAGTTATTTAAAAATGTAGTTGTTCAGACAAAGCGGGAGCAACACATTAATCTAATTTTAAGTTTTCAATGCCGCCTACGATTGAATCGAGATTGAGACACTTGAAGAAGCTCTAGGAAATGCAAGTAGCATCTCTTTGAACTCCATCAGTTGTGTGGCTCTATCAGGTGCGCCTGTTTCATAACAAGAAAGCGTTACTCTCTCCAAAACAATGGCTTTCTCCAACAAAACTTGCAATAAGTTGAGTTCGGTAAGACATCCTTGGATACCCTCAATTTCAACAAACTTGAGGAACTTCAGGCAAGGAAATTCTGACCCTACTATCCAATCACCTCCTGTGTTGTTTGCATTTAACTTTGTCTAAACACCACAAGAAAACGAAAACAACAATTACATGGAGAAAAAGAAAAGTTGTGACAAAACTAAGAACGTTCACAATGATGAGAGCTGTACCTGCTCTATTGTTAAGAAAATCGATTCGATATTAGGGGATATCTGAACCAAGTATGCTATCGAGTTCATGCAGTTTTTCGACACCCATGTTTTAACCTTCATAAACCGTAGATTACTCAACTGAAAGTAGGGGTCACCTAGCGAGTCGAGAGATTTCGAGACAACCTTGGCACATAGACAGGTAGCAAACCAATAATTAAACTTAGGCAGCGTTGTAAATACCTCATACCATAAATTTATATAATGAAATATAGGAGACCAGTGCATATTAAGAAAATAACAAAATACTCTTTATATGTCGAACCAAAGAACTATAACTTTATAAAGATCCATACCTCGAGGAACCCAGGTGAGGACAACGTAAGATTTGTCACGTTATGGACCGCTCTTATAAATTTTATCATTCGAGCACCGTATAACCCTTTCACCTCTGTAGTAAGCTCTGAAATAGTTTTCAGTTTTCCCAGTATATAATCGTCACTCACTTTCATTCCAATATCAGCGGTAACTAGAGAAGAAAGATTCTGTAGAGAATAGTCTTGTGACATATAATCTTTGCAGATAAGGGATGTAAGATTTGGAGCAGATAACTTAACAGTGATGTCATAGTAATCAATTGACTCACAAACGTCATCACAATTGTCCAGTTGAAAGTGTTTAAGACTAAGAGAGGAAAAATCGAACTTTATACTGCACTCTTTTAACACCAAAGACTCTAAAACTGGGCAGCTTGAAAAAAGCTTACTAGTTAAGTTTTCATTGCCAAGTGAGACTCCCTTAAGTTCCAGATATCTTAGCCGAGGGAAATTATACTCTGTATTATCAGGCAGACCAAGGGCGGTCAAATCTCTACCAAATCCATAAAACCTTAACTTTGTCAGTGATTTACAGGTGAACAAACAGTCTGGCAATTTGATCATCTCCCTTAGAAATATAGTAAGTTTTAGATCTTGAACATTATGCTTAACAACAGCCATGATCCATGTGGCGATATGTCTTGATACGTCGTACTTAAAATCCAAATCACTTAGTAAGTTACCAACGTTTTTCCAATTAAGTTTAAAGGTCTGGATATCTGATGAATTATCACGCAGAAGTAGTAATCTATCCACAAAAACAATATACTTATTCAACGCCTCAAAACTATCATCAAAATTCCAATCCATAGAGCCTTCTGATATTCTCAAAGTAGGTAGAGAAGACCAAAGATACCTCCATCTTCTCGACAGAATACAGGTTTGTAGAACATATCTTATGTTTAGGAAAGAAAGGATGTGATGAATTAAAGCATCAGGTAATTCACTAATTCTATCTTTATTACCTTTCTCCGCCACTGATTTTGATCCTTCACTTAAGTCATCAAAACGAAGAGATTGATCATTGGAGGAGCATTGTAACTTCGACTTTTCCATGAATTCCAAGTGTGGTTCATCTTCTGATTCAGGAATATCGTCGAACATATTACCCTCATTGTCTGCATATGTTCCCAGGCCACTAGATTCATGAATTGGTGTTGTTTGCAACAAATCATCAATCATTTCTTCAGAAGAGAAAGACAATCGTTCCATCTGATTGCAACAAGGAGACTGGTTTGATTCAGGAGAAGTAGACGAATTCAAGAAAACTTGATTAACATTCCAAGTATCTTCTGAATCATTAAGTGAATCGTTGGTATCCGAGATTTCTTCTTCACCAGTGAGATTAACTACCACATTATCGATGTTATCTTGTTCGTCTATCGGAGTCGCTTCATCCATTTCTATCTCAGAACTGAAAGATTTTGGGTGCTATCAGATCGATAGTTGTGATTCTGAGTTTGAAATTTTGAGAAAAAACCTGAAAAGTTGAGAGTGCCGTTTTAACTTAAAACTGTAGTTACAAGAGAGATGATATAAACCCCAACAATCCTCCGAGTCAGATGAGTAAGAAATAAGTCTGACCAGTTTGGCACATCTAGTTAACCTTTTCTTCGCTCTAAATTAGTCCGGGGACATCCGATAAAATTAAAACGCATGGCCCCTGACAAGGATGACACCCGAAATGGTCCAAGCTTTTATGTTTCTGAATTTTAGAGGTTCCGCCCTATTGATCCACTCACATCGATCCTTGGCTTGCGACTAAGAAATAATGAAGTTAAGGCACAGTTTGTCAAGATAATGATGCTTTTGTGTTAGACAATGGCTTTCGCGTCTTGTTGGCTAGAGGCGCTTTAGTTCCTTTTTACACAGGTAAGACCCTTATGGCTCATGAAGGTTACCTCATTAAGTACTGGTTCTAGTAATTGCTGGCAGAGGCCGTCGGTGTTTCAGGTGAAATTGAAAGATTAAAGGCAGAAAATATTTGAAACGATGATCAAGGCAGAAGAGTAACTCTCATGTAACTGCTGCCGATCTCAATATACAATTTCTCACAAGCTCTCAGAGATAGATTAACTGCATTTAGGATGGAAACAAGATTGATGAGGAACTTTATCAAGAAGCTCTTCAAAGATGCCTGCCACATGGTAAGCTGCCTGTAAATGATAGTATACCTGTAATGTGCATTCTGCACATAAAACCTGGGGCATTTAATTTACTGAAGCAGAAAATTTTGAGGAAATGCCTAAAAGTGTGACTGAAAAGTGAAAAAATTCCAAAAGTGTGACTGAAAACGAATATTTTCCAAAAGTGTGACTGATTTTCACTAATACCCAACGTACCCTTTTATAGCACGATGTATACACATCGTGTATGGATGTCCACATATTTATAGTCGATGTCTACACATTATAGTTGATGTCCACATACGATTGGATTGATGTCCACATATTTATGAATAGTGTCCGATGTGTACACATCCTTATGTACACATCGGACACTATTCTGGATGTCTACATATAATGATTATGCCTAGATTCTGGATGTCTACATACAATATATAGACATAGGATACTATTCATGGTGGGGTATCAGTGCCCGATGTGTACACATCCTTACCCCGATATGTGGACATCCTTACGCGATGTGTACACATCCTTACCCGATATGTGGACATCTGAGGACAAAATCCGGTATTTCCGTAAAAGACCGGGACATATGTGTCCGTTGACCGGTCATGATCACACTTTTGGAAGGATTTCAAATTTGGTCACACTTTTGGGATTTTTTCACTTTTCAGTCACACTTCTAGGTAAAATCCCGAAAATTTTACCGCAGCAAAACTATAAAGAGTACATTAAGGTTTCAAAATTTAAGGGAAATCTAATTTCAAGAGTCGGTTAAAGTATAATTGTTCAGAGAACGATCCACACATTTCTCTTTGGCATGCCATAGATACTAAATAAAGTTTTGATCAGAAATTTTTTAAGTTTTAATGTCGCCTACGATTGAATTGATATTGAGACACCCGGAGAAGCACTAGGACATGCAAGTAGCATCTCTTTGAATTCCGTCAGTTGTGCAGCTCTATCAGGTGAGTGTCTTTTATAACAGAAAAGTGTTACTTTCTCCAACACAATCGCTTTCTTCAACTGCACTTTGTGTAAGTTCAGTTTTTATCCTGATTGCCAGTGAAACCGCTTTGTCCTCTACTTCCTTTATTGGTTGTCCTGCAATACAGTCCGCTTTGTTCAGTTATTGCTCCTATAATAGCCCCTGCATAATTAGAGACAACTAGTGTCACATTTGCTTGATCAAGAGTCTTATAGATTCACAACTTAAAGGAAAGCTAATATCAAGAGTTGCTTAAAATATAATTGTTCAGACAACAAGCGAGCACATTTTTTTCTTCTCTTGGCCTGCCATATATAGTAAAAGTTTTGATAAGAAAAGCTTTAAGTTTTATTTGTTGCCTACTATTGAATCGAGATCGACACACTTGCAGAAGCACTAGGATATGCAAGCAGCATCTCTTTGAATTCCATCAGTAGTGCAGCTCTTTTGGGTGATTTTGTTTTACGACAGATGAGCGTTACTTTCTCCATGACAATGGCTTTCTCCAACAAAACTTGTAAAAATTTGAGTTCATTGAGACATCCTTGGATACCCTGAATTCGAACAAACTTGAGGTGGTGCAGGCAGGGAAATGACGACGACCCTGCTATCCAACCGCCTTCTGTGTCGTTTGTATTTAACTTTGCCTAAACATCAGAAAAGAAAAAAAAATAATGAAAACTAACACAAAGAAAAAGAAATTTTTTTAATTGAACTAAGTACATTCATAATGAGGAGAGTTGTACCAGCTCTATTGTTAAGAAAATAGATTCGATATTAGGGGATATCCTAACCAAGTATGCTACCGCGTTTGTAGGACCAGAATATCGCCACAACGATATTCTCGCGATGGAAACGACACTTCTACGAGAAACCCAAACATTTCTACAAGTATTAACAACACTTTGACGAGAACGTCACAAGATTCTTCAACAACATTTGGCGAGTGTCACAAAAGAGTGATATAACGGTTAACTTCACGATGGTTATAAAGTTGGCGATGGTGAAGACTAAAGTTATGGCGATGAGATCGCAGAGTAGATCTGAATTAAGGGGAAATCTTAGCTGTCTTCCACTATGTATTTTCCTATATAAAGGGTTCGACTAAATCCAGAAGATGATGATGTACTTTTGAGAGATGTGAGAATTTTGAGGAGAGAGAAACTCCAGAAAGAAAGTTGTACTTCTGAGTTTTGATATTTCTTGTAAATCTTCTTGAAAATGAATTAATAAAAGTGTTGTTGTTCATCCACAATTATGACTTAGTTTTCATAGATTCTTGACAAGGGTGTAGTGTGGGAAATCCTGCAACTACATTTTGGCGCCCGAAATAGGGAGAATCAAGCTAAGAAATCTATAATTACAACTTGAAAATTTGAAGAAATTGTTAGAATTGAAGAAATGGTTAGAAGAAGAAGAAACACATCAGAACCACCAACAACTGTGAGGAGGAGTAAAAGACTTGCAAGTGAAGGAACAGGTGAATTAGAAGAATCTTTAAGAATAAGATCAGGAAGAAATAGAACAAGAAATGAAGCAAAAAATTAAAATCAACAGCCGAATCAACAAGCACAAACGCAAGATAGGGATGTGGATTATGATAGAGTGAGCGTACACACTTGGAGATCGGATTCAATGGAAGAAGCAGAAAATCGACAATTAAGAAATGGAGAAGAAGGAGAAAGAAATCAAAGAGTGGCTGGAGAATTAGTTCATATGGGACGTGAAAATGGGACAGTAGATGATCTGAGGCAAAGAACACAGGAAAAAAGGAGATTAGATGCGGAGGAACGTGCGAATCTAACAAGACAAAATCATGAACTAAGAATGGAGAATTTGAGGTTACAAAGAAGGAGGTCAAGAAGTACTGTAAGATCAAATTCAAGATCATTCATAGAAGATCCAAGGAGAAATTCCCCAATGATAAATGTTAGAGAAGAAGTGCAAAATTTAAATGGAGAACAACGTCATAGAGAAGAAGAGATAAGTGGCGATCTTTATAATCTGCGTGACAATAAAAATCAAGAGGAAAGAACCAACCAACTTGAAGAAGAGAATCCAGAGGAAGGTAGGAGGATATTTCATGGGCGAGAGAATCAAAGGAATCAAAGAATAATTGAAGAATAAATTGAGAGATATTATGCTGAACAAGCGCGCTTGGCTTGCGAGAGAGAAAGATTAAGAGCAGAAGTAGAAGAGCAAGAATTTCGAGAGGCAGTACGATAAAATAACCATGAAAATCGAGAAAGAAGACGTACACAAAATCGCTATAATGATAATATTCAAGAGGAGTATGATAGGATACAAAGGAGAATAGTGAGACAGCGAAGAGAAATGAGGAGAAATGAAGAAATTCGCAGAGAAGAATATAGGCAACTGCGATTTCAAGAGGATGGTGAAAGAGAACATCGCAGAGAAAGACAGGATGATGATGAAGAAGGAGATACGCAAAATCTCGCAAGACAAGAAAGACAAGAACGCAGAAGAAGGGAAGCTGCATTAAAAAGGCCAATGGAACAAAACTCAGCTGAGAATGAGCAAATTTTGAGATAATTAGCAGAAATGCGAGGAATGATAAGCAATAGAAGAGAAGGAGGTAGAAGGAAACTTGATGAAGCTATTGAAGAAGCTGCAAGGAATCCATTTACTCAAGAAGTACAGTTAAGAGGAATACCTCCAAAATGCAATTTACCAGCATTAACTAGCATTTTTGATGGGACTACTTGTGTTGTTCAACACGTCAAAGCTTATGTTAGATGTATGCTAGAGTAGAAGAATCATGATGCTGTGTTATGCAAATATTTTGCATCTAGCTTAACTGGCGAGGCGTTGAAATGGTTTGAGGGATTACCAAAAAATACAATAACTTCTTTTGATCATTTACAAGCTACATTTTTAGGAGCATATATTAGCAACAATTCATCGCGGCCGGGTATTGAAGATGTGTTTGGGCTAAAACAGAGAGTTGGCGAGAGTCTGAAGCACTTAACTATAAGATGGAAATCAATGTGCAGCGAAATGGCTGGAAGAGTGGATGAAAGATATCTGATCCTATCCTTCATTAATGAAATGTTCGCGACTAATTTACTGTACATTCAGATTTTCAGAATCAAAAATACAATCACCATGACAGAATTGCGAGAACTACATGAAGAATACATTGCTCTGGAGGAGAAACAAAATGAAATGGAATCATACCCAATCGTGAACACCAGCTCGCTGGTGGCAAGTGGAAGTTTGCTCCCTAAAATGATAAATAATGTAGCGAGCACCTCTCAATCAAAACAAGAGAAAGTAATCATTGATAACCAACAAAAATTAGTAGCAATGGGCAGTCGAGATCATGAAGAATATGAAAGGGAGAAGAATTATTATAATCGTGGTGGAAATAATAAGATTCAAAGACTTGATCAACCTCAAGAAACTTATGGTGGACAAAGGAAGAATAATTTTAGAGGACAAAGTAATCAGAGGATATTATGGGAACAAATTAAGATGCCAGCTCTCAATACCAGCATAGAAAAGATTTGGGAAGCTATCATTTTAATGGAAAATATACCCTCTCCGTGGAACATGGGAAAATAACCCCATCCAAACAATCGAAGTCAAGAATTCTGTCCTTATCATCATTTTCATGGCCACTCAGTAAACGATTGTAGGAATGTGAAGAGAATAATCTTGAGGATGATTGATCAGGAAAAGTTAAATCATTTTCTAGTAGGACATCCACAATCTCAGCAATTACCGCCAAGACTTAAACTCGCAGAGTGAATGCTGTAAAAGGAGCAGAAACATTCGTAATAGAAGTTGGGGCTAAAGCAAAGAATTTGTTTTGTAATTCTATAGTGCATTCACACAGAACTATAGAGGATTTCCATGACAATATTCTGAGCAGGGTCTTCGCGAGAGACATAAATGGAAAAGAGATATTGAATATCGCGAGAGCCTCGCCATTAGAGGAGTGGCAAAAACAGACTATATCTTTCACTGCACAAGAAGTACCAGAGCCTGGTGAGCAGCATGATAACCCATTGGTAGTAAGGTTAGAGATAAATTCCAAGCAAGTAGAAGAAGACGATAAAGAACATGATATTAAAAATGAAGATTCTTGGGCTATCAATAGAGTTCTAATAGATACAGGGAGCTCAGTTGATATATTATTTTATCATACCTATAATACCATGGGCGGGAAAGACGAAGATCTAGTTCCATCAACATACAATATCTATGGTTTTAATGGCACAGCTAACAAACCAAAGGGGGAAATTGAAATGCAGATACCGTTACAAGGAATATCTTCAAAAATCTTATTCTGCGTCGTGGACATCGAATCACCTTACAATGCCTTGATAGGACGACCTTGGTTACATGGGATATTGGGTGTTGCCTCCACTTATCACCAATGTATCAAATTTCCTCATCCTAAAGGTGTTGGAATTATTAAGGGAGATTGGGGAGAAAGCAAGAAATGTTATGAAATCGACATAAAATATTGCGAAGAAAGAGCTGAAAAGAATAGAAATTGGAAGTACAAAATCAAACAACAGCAGAGATGTGAAAGATTAATGATTGATGCGATAGAACGGAAAGAGGATGTAACATCTGATGGCGAGCGTTTCGCAGAAAAGGAAATAACGGTAAAACGTAGCAGAAAAGCAGAATCAGAAAATAGTAAGTAGACAGGTAAAATGATGAATTCCAAAAAACTCTATGAATGATTTGTTTGAAAAAATATGTAATTGAACAAGAATATTCTACTTGAAAGAATCTCAAGATTTTCAAAGTTATGAAATTCTATCAGAGTCACAAAACTCGCAAGAATAGCGAATAAAGTTTCGCAGAGATTAAAAAAATGGGACGAACCTTTATGGCGTGCACCCTAGTTCGCGAATAAAATTTTGTAAGAGGCAAATATAAGACCTAATAGCATGTCATATGAGGGGGTATCTCTTGACATGACTCAGCGATAAGGTTATACCGCTGCTGGAACCTGAGTCATGCAGATGTTGGGGTTAAAGAAAACCAATCCGGGAGAGAGATCTTGGATTTCCAGCTATATAAGGTTATACCCTGGTTGGGCAACCGAGAATCTCTTCCAAGAAGTGCAGAGTATGACTAAGGCGCCGAGGTACACAGTTGATCCAAGGGTGACCGGAGCGTACGAAACTCTCTTGCCATCCTTGGTAAGTCTTGGACACAATGCACTTGGCCTGAAGAAAACCCCACTTAGGGTGCAGTCTTGTAACTATAAGCCTTATAGGCATAAAGGACAAGAGGCTGGGAACACAACTGGTTGCTGGAAAATCCGGATGGGTGGAGCTAGTCTTGAATGGCCGATGTGCCCTCCTTGAAGGGGAAACCAGGGGGAAGATAAGGGCGGCACCCTCCATTAGGGAGCTGATAAGTGTCTTAAGACGGCAATGTCATGGGGCTTTATGATCGCAAGATCATTTAGACCTGTCATATTGTCGCGTGACGAAAATTATACAAAGGCAAAAATCCTAAAGAGAAGATGTTAATATGAGATCAATGGGTCTTTGCGTGAAAGTAAAAAGACGTCATGCGATTTCATCGCAAGACGGCAATGTCACGAGGCTTTGTTTTTGCGAGAGAATTTAGACTTGTCATATTGTCGCAGAGATATTGAAAAGATACTGATAATACAAGATCAATGGGTCAATACATGCAAATTTAAAGACGTCCTGCGATTTTGTCGCAGAGAAATGAAAAAGTTGGCCAAATAAGACCTTTAACTAGGAAGGCATAATAAGACCAACAGATTATTGCGATATTGCTCGCAGTATTTATGAGGTTTGGCCAGTACTGAGGCATAATTTAACGACAGTACTAAGGAATAATACATTTTTACTTCAACTAATATTTAATATTTATGCAATTTTCTCTTATTGCAGATGAATAATAGAGGCAAGTATGGGAATGCATAGAATGATGAAATTATTATTCATCTATCATATGATAAAATTGCATTGATAAGTAACATACTTATATAGATCATTAAAAGATAACAGTTATATTGATTGTTTTGCAAAAGAGAATTGTTTTCTGACTCATACAGGCAGAATCAAAAGGAGTTTATATTGGCGAAGAAACTCGCAGTTAATTACAAAAAAAAAAGAAATAATTATACAAAGAAGACAAAAGAAGAAGAAAACTAATTAGAGTGATTGCCATCTTCATTGTCAGATTTCTTCTCTTCATCATTGTCAGATTTTTCTTCATCGTCAGAGTTTCCCTCTTGTTCATCATCACCAATACTATCTTCATCGCCAGAATCCTCAGCTTCACAATCAGAGATAGTAGGTCTTGGAACTTCTGCTGGGATCTCTTCTTCTAGATCAGGATATACAGAATGAGGGATATTATGATCATCACAGACCAACTTAATGAATTTATTGCGAGTAATAAAAAGAGATCTGTTAAAATTCGCAGTAGTAGCGTTGAGACGGTCCTTTAATCTTGAATACTTCTCATCGCGAGCAGTAAGTTTGATTGCGAGTTGATGTTTTTCATCTTCAAGTTCTTGAAATCTCTCGCGACAATTCTTCTCAGCAGCTGCGAGAACGTGACAACGAATTAGAAGCATTATCAGGAAGAATATTAAAATGAAAAGTTAGCAAGAATTGAACAAGTTAACAACCTTCTCTTTCATAAATCATATCTCTAATTAGAGAAGCTTGTTCAACTTGGAGACTAACATCTACACCTAGATTGTTTCTGGCATTATCAAGAACTTTTGCAGCCCAAGCAAACTCATCATCGCTATTGATAAGAAGACGAGAGCGAGCTTGAGTTTCCATCGCAAGAAGATCTTCATTATCACGAATAAGTCTATCTCTTTCTACTTGAGTATCAAAAAGAGTTTTATGGAAATCTGCTAGAGCCTTGGTACCCTTTTTAACAGCAAGATCCTTCTCGTCAATAAGATCATTATTCCTTAATCTATTTATTTCTTCTTTTGAGTCAAGATAAAGACGTTTAAATCTGTTGGTTAAGTTTAAATTGGACCTGTGCTCTATTTTCAAGAGGTTAAATTTAGATTTAAGTTCCTCAAAGGAGAGAGATCTAATATGATCATCTGAGAAGTTACTTAGAGAACTATTAAGGCGATCAAGAAGAGCATTATCATATAAAGGTTCGGGAAAAGATTGGAGGAGTATTGCTTCATCAGTAAGACCATAAATATCTGCAAAATGGTTGCTTGAATAAGCTATAATGGGGTGAGAAGAATTAAGAAAAAAAGAAAATAGATCATACCATATAATTTTTGATGAGCTTTTTCAAGATTAGCGAATTTTTGCTTGTCAGCTGAGGCATCAGTTTCCAACTGCTTATTTTTTCCACGAAGATCAGCAACTTCTGCCTCCAGCTTTTCCTTCTCCTGACGAAGGTTATTAGCTTTTTCTTCTTGGATAACACGTCTAGTGTCCAAATCTGAAACAACAGCAAAAGAAGCTCTTCCAACCTGCGAAAGAAGAATATAAGTTGAGATCTAGCGATGAAGAAAATATATAAACAAGCTGAAAAAATGAAAACTTACCAAAGCACCAAGAGAATTCAAGAGACTGGGAGTTAGCGATTTTGATATTCCTTGGAGAGAATCATTATCCACCAGAATAGGGGCATCGCAAACTTTAGCGAGAGCTTGGGATGTTTTCTCAATAACTTCATCCTCGTCATTAGAAGTCATACTATGGGAAATATCACTAAAAATTCTAGACAAGTGAGTCATTGAAGAATCAGAATCAGAAGAATTTTTATTGAGGGAAAACCGCTAACATTAAAACCCTCGTCATTATTATCTTTATCAAGATCAACACTTGAATTTTCTGGAATTGTTTGAGGAGTTGAAGAAGAAGAAGGTTGGATTTTCCTTTTCTTCAAAGGAGGATCGCTAGATTCTTCACCACAAGGAGCAGAAGGTTTCCCTTTAGGAGGAATAATATATTTATCTTGATCGCCAGATTCTCCATCATGAGGGGTAATAGGCTTCACTTTAGCAGAGGCAGCAGATTTTCCTTTGCGATTAGTGGAAGATTTTCCCTTGGGTTTTGGTTCTAATGGTTCAAGCTCTTCAATCACCTGCGAGCACGGATAAAGATAAGAAATAGGGGCAACAATATATTGTTAAAATCTATAAAAGAATATTTCTTACTTCATCCGTGAAAGATTTCAGAGCTAAGAAAGTGCAAGGTTTCCTGTGAGTTTGATAGCTGAGTTTCATTCTATCAATCTGAGAAAATTCAAAATAGTTAGCGAAAATATAAAAATATAAAGAAGATAGTGAACAATAATAATGCAAAGGTTGAGAGGATATATACTTCTTTAGATCTTTCAGGCCAATTAAAGAACCATGGCTGATACTCTTGAAGATTCGCGGGCAATGCGAGAGAACCAGAGATATAATCTCCTTCAAGAAGTAATGGAAAAATAAACCACTTGTCATCGCTAGAATGGCGAGGGCCTTGATTGGTCTTTGTATGAAAATCAATATCTAACATAACAATTTTATCTTTAGAGATTTTATCTTTCTTCTGTAAGCGGAATCCCCAGCGAGTGCGATCTCTTTTCATAGGAATTATGTCATAATTGATAAAGAAATTCTCCACAGTATACATTGCAGGAATGATGGGAACATCTTTGAATTCAGGATTTTTCGCATTATCAGGATAGAGAGAACCTTTATTAGCACCGCGAGAAGCATATTCTAGTAGTAATCTGATACAATCTCCACCTAGTTGATATACTGCTCGCGAGAATCGTTCATCAGAAATTATTTGATAAAACAAGGGACGTTCTGGGTCATAAAGTGGAACGGGGAGACCATCTTCAAGTTGACCTAGCGATACTATAATTTTGTTGCGAGAAAGTTGATATTCATAAAATAACTTGACAGAAAGTTCAGATTTAGAATCTTGACCTGGAATTGTTGACAAAGTAAAACCCTTGTTTTTGAGATTTTCTTTCATCTCGTTAAACGCAGTTAAATTTTTAGCACCAACAACCACCATTTTTGAAGTATGGGAATGAAGGAAGAAGTTGAAAAAGAAGAAAGAAATCGCGAGAATAATAAATGCGCAATTTACTAAGAACAAGAAAGTTCTTTGAGAAGAAGAATGAAGAAGAAAGTAAAAGAGAAAAATATAAGAATGAAAAGAGTATTTATAGAAGAAGAAATTTCTCGAAGAAGATGAAATTAATTAATGCAAAGAAAAGACGTGGGTGGTTAGATTGCAGCGGTTAGAGGAGACGTGTCAAGAATGTATTAGAAGAAAAGATTCGTGAAAACAGCTGGCGAAGGATGGAGAAATCTGAAAAGATAAGCAATTATGGCATATTAGATTCTCATATCTTATCTTCTTCGCATAAAAGACATGAGAAGAGGCAAGATGTAGGACCAGAATATCGCCACAACGATATTCTCGCGATGGAAACGACACTTCTACGAGAAACCCAAACATTTCTACAAGTATTAACAACACTTTGACGAGAACGTCGCAAGATTTTTCAACAACATTTGGCGAGTGTCACAAAAGAGTGATATAACGGTTAAGGATTAAAGATATATGAAGAATAAGTCTGCTTCACGATGGTTATAAAGTTGGCGATGGTGAAGACTAAAGTTATGGCGATGAGATCGCAGAGTAGATCCGAATTAAGGGGAAATCTTAGCTGTCTTCCACTATGTATTTTCCTATATAAAGGGTTCGACTAAATCCAGAAGATGATGATGTACTTTTGAGAGCTGAGAGAATTTTGAGGAGAGAAACT
The DNA here is from genome assembly GCA_023529315.1 of Papaver bracteatum. NCBI lineage: Eukaryota > Viridiplantae > Streptophyta > Magnoliopsida > Ranunculales > Papaveraceae > Papaver > Papaver bracteatum. The sequence continues at coordinate 162,217 of JAJJWX010003840.1, read as the reverse complement.
CCAGAAAGAAAGTTGTACTTCTGAGTTTTGATATTTCTTGTAAATCTTCTTGAAAATGAATTAATAAAAGTGTTGTTGTTCATCCACAATTATGACTTAGTTTTCATAGATTCTTGACAAGGGTGTAGTGTGGGAAATCCTGCAACTACAGCGTTCATGCAGTTTCCAGACACCCATGTTTCAACCTTCAAAAACCGTAGATTACTGAAATGAAAGGAGGGGCCACTTGCTAGCAAGTCGAGAGATCCCGAGACAACCTAGGCACAAAGACAGGAAGTAAAACAATGGTGGAAAACTTGGATAACGTTGTAAATACCTCATATCATAAATTTATACAGTGAAATATAACATGCCAATGCATATTAAGAGAATAATAAACCATTCAAAGTACTTTTATCTGTTGAAGAAAAGAAATATAAGGATCGATACCTCAAGGAGCCCCGGTGAGGACAACTTAAGATCCATCACGTTACGGACTGCTCTTAAAAAATTTATCATCCGAGCACCATACAACTCTTTTACAGCCATAGAAAGCTCTGAATAGATTTTCGGCTTTTCCGGTGTATAGTCCTCATAATTATCTTTCACTCTCATTCCAATATCAGCGGTGATCAGAGAAGAAAGGTTCTCCAGAGCGTAATCTCGTGACATATAATCTTTGCAGATAAGGGATGCGAGATTAGGAGCAGATAACTTTACAGTGATGGCATATTCATCAATTGACTCATAGGTGTCATAATTGTCCAATTTAAAGTGTTTAAGACTGCAGTTTGTTAACACCAAAGACTCTAAAACTGGGCAGCTTGAAAATAGCTTACTAGTTAAGTTTTCATCGCCAAGCAGTGAGACTCCCGTAAGTTCCAGATATCTTAGCCTGGGGAAACACATTGGAATATTAGGCAGAGCAAAGTCTGTCATATCCCTACCACCGCCACGGAACTTAAACTTTGTCAGTGATTTACAGCTGGTGAACATACAGTCTGGCAATTTCATCATGCCTTGGAGATAGATATCAAGAATCAGCACTTGAACATTATGCTTAACAGCAGGCAGGACCCATGTGGCGACACGATTTGATGCATCATACTTCAACTCTAATCGACGCAGATAGATATCAAGGTTTTCCCATTTAAGTTAGAAGGTTTGGATATCTGATGAACTATCACGGAGAATTAAAAACCTATCCACAAAGTTTATAAAACTATTCAAAGAGACAAAATCATCATGGATATCACCCCTACTGAAACCAGCTTCAGATATTTTTATAGTAGGTACAGAAGCCCAAAGATACCTCCATCTTCTTGCCAGAATACAGGTTTGAATAACAGATTCTAAAACTATGTCAAGGAAAGAAAAAATGTGATGAATTAACGCATCAGGCAATTCACTGATTCTATCTTTATTACCATTCTCCACCATTGATTCTGATCCTTCACCTAAGTCAGCACATGGAGGAGATTGTTCATTATAGGAGGAGCATTGCGATTTTGAATTTGACATGAATTCCAAGCCTGGATGGATTTGTGGATAATCTTCCGATTCAGTAATATCTTCAAACACTTTACCCTCAATTTCTGCATTTGTTCCCAAGGTATTAGATTCATTAATTGGTGTTCTTTGCAACAACTCAACTTCATCTTCAACGAAACTATTATTAATGCCAGGACCAAAATCAATATCATCATCAACCATTTCTGCGGAAGCATTGAGATATGGAGGAGGGTTTGATGAAGTATTTGCAGAAGAAATAGACAATCGTTCAATCTGATTGCAACAAGGAGACTGAATTGCTTGAGAAAAAGAAAACCCATACTCATCCAGGTTTGATTGACGGAAAGTAGAAGAATGGACTGAAGTATTAACATTCCAAGTATCTGAATCGTTGTTATCCGAGATTTGTTCATCAGTAGATGATATCAACTCACTTTCATTACCTTCAACAGTGCGATTTACTACCACATTATCTTGTTGATCTAACGAAGTCCCTTTTCCAATCTTATTATTGTCAGCTTCATCAATTTCCATCTCAGAACTGAAAGATTTTGAGTGCTATCAGATACTCCTAGTGAACTCGTGATTTTTTGAGAGAAAATCCGAAAAGTTGAGAGTACCTTCTAACTTAAACCCCGAAATTTTCCGAGTCAGATGAGTAAGAAATAGGTGACCACATGGCCCGCAAAACGGAGCTAGGTGATAATCTGTGATGTTGTTTTTCAGATTGCCAAAGGCAAAGCCTTTTGCGCCTTGCATTTTTAGGGGGACCCCAACACAATTAGGGGAGAGAGAAAGAGCGTGAATCTGCGATTTGAAAATGTTAACTCGGTTACTAAAAGTTTGATTTTCTAATTCTTGTTTCTGAATCCTTAGTTTGTTCATTCTGTTTATCATGATTCGAAAATAGTTCTTCCCTCTCTTCTTTTTTTGTTGTTTTAATCTTAATTAGTGTTCTAATTTCCTGGTTTCATTCTAGGGATTTTATTTGTTTCTCCGGTTAAAGAATATATTTGTTTCTCAACCAGTCTATTCTTCTAATTTAATGGCTTTCTAAATCTTTTGCAGGGTTTTCTCATTATTATTATGAAGAGCATCCAATATGGATTCTATCGGTACTATCTACTCCTCCTGTTAACTTTATTGTTACAATTATCCTTAGTATTTCCGATTTCGCCAGCAGTATTGCAACTCATCAGTCACCAGATGTCTTCCAACAATATGTCTCAGTATTCTAATCAAGTTAATCATGTGTATGATCGTATGGGTTTCTGTAATTTTTCACAGACTGACTCAGTATATCAGATTCATCAAAGTGGTAACCAAAGTGGTAACCAATTTTTGAAATTTGAATTTTCAAGATTACCTTCTTTCACGGAGTGGAATAAGTTCAATCAAGTTAGCTGTCTTCGGAGTTTGTTACGATTGACCATGGAGTCATTAAGAGATAGATATTATACTGCAAGTATACCGGAATTTCTGTTATTCTCTTCCTTAGCCGCTGATCAAGGAAATAAATATAGTCACTATATATTTTCTTCCTAATTACCTTCGTTAAAAGGAGGATTTCCAGCAAAAATAAAACCCTACTCTCATTTCACAGTATTTTCTCATATACACCTCATAACAATGGCGTCTACTTCCAACAATCAAGTTTCATCCATAACTAGAAAGATGCAAAACTCAACCATTCGAGATCTCTGTGTAACTCAAATGAGAAGAACCTTAGGGTCAAAAGAAACTTTAATCACTGAGGTTTCAAATGAATGGAAAAATACCTTGGTAGGAAAACTGTTCTCAAAAGATCCAATTGATACTGAAGATGTGAGGAAAGACACAATCTCCTTATGGAAAAGATACAAAGTAAAAGAAGTTTGTTGCATTGACAAGAATATATTCTTATTCAAGTTTCACTCAGAAGAAACAATGCGTGCTGTTCTTAAAAAAGGGCCATGGAATGTTCTCAAATGTTTGCTTAATCTTAAAATCTATGATCCCTCTATTAAAGTCCAAGACCAGAAGTTTACACACCAAGAATGGAGTGTCCAATTTCAGCATTTTCTCTTAGAACATCATTCTCAATCTGTAGTTATTGATGCAGTTAATGAACTAGGTGAAAAAGTCCCAATTTACCCAGAGAATTGTAGACCAGGAGCAGGAAATCCAATTACATCCAGAGTGAAAGTTGACTTATCAAAACCTCTCCATAGAGGTGGATGGTGGAACACTGCTGCAGGGGGGGTTGCATGGGTTCGATATCATTGGGAGAGACAATCTCATAACTTGTGCAAGGATTGCTTCATCTTTGATCACAATGATGAGGAGTGTGCCTATGTAGCTGAGGATTTGAAAATTCGGCGATACACAAATGAGGAATATATAGCACATATTCAAGAACTAGCGACTGCTTATGGTGTGGCGATTATTGAGGATATTGATTTAATGGTGCAACAAATATGTGCAGCAAGCAAAACTCAGTTAGCAAAAAACAATGCAAAAGGGATTGAGGAAGGCAGAAAATTAAAGAGATATAGAAACAATAAAGTTGACAGTGATTTGTCAGAGGATGATGAAATATGTGAAATCTCACAGAACCAAAAACTTGATTCGAATGCTGGGAAAGGGACATCTACTACGGCGACTGATGAAATGGAACACGATTTAATTGAAGAAGGAGTCCAAGATGAGAAGTAGTATCTTCATGATACTAATGAGAACCCCGCTGTTACGGTATTAGTTTTTCATCCCTTACCTTTTTTTATCTACCATCATTATTTTCCAAGTTGTGTCTTTACTATTTTTAGTTATCAAAATTTGCTTGCAGCTATGAGAATTTTGTCCTGGAATGTCTAGGGTTATGGTAACAAAAACACTAGAGCCCATCTTAAGGATTTAGTGAGAACTAATGACCCTACAATTATTTTTCTATCTGAGACTAAGTCCCATTACAAAAAAAATGGAGAAGCTAATTAAGCCACTGAACTATCCTAACCATTTTATTGTGAACAAAGTTGGAATTGCAGGTAGCCTTTGTATACTCTGGAAAGATGGAGTAAATCTAAAAATCCTTAACTCTGCTTAAAATGTGGTGAATTGTGAATATTATATTGATGCTAGATCTAAAATTCTTATGTCATGTATGTATGGCGCTTTGCAAAATGGGAACTGGGATGATCAATGGAATTTTGTGAAAAATTTCGGTGAAAACATTAGCTTGCCATGGATATTAATTGGTGATTTGAATTTCATTCTTAGTAATGATGAAAATCAAGGAGGTAACCCTCATACTCAAACTGCTCTTGATATTTCTAGAAATTTTGTTGATGATTTAGGTCTACAAAGTGTCAATTTTACAGGTAATCCCTTTACATGGTCTAATAAAAGACATGGAATTGACCTTATTCAGGAAAGACTGGTTTAATCTTTATAATGATTATCATGTTTACCATCTAGCTCCCATAGCAAGTGATCACAGCCCTATTGTCCTAACTAGTTCCAGAGTTTCTAGTCCTGTTAGAAGACCTATAAAATTTAATAGGTGTTGGCTAGCTGATCCAGGTTGTAAAGACCTCATTAAAGAAAACTGTAATGCTTGTAGTAATGGCTCTGCTGCTTTCAGACAAAAAAAAAAATTAAAACATGTTAAGTTTGTTCTAAAGGACTAGAATATCCAATCGTTTGGCCATATCCAAACTAATATTAGCAATATCAATAACCAACTTGAGTTACTTCATTCTCAAGGAGTGGTAGATGCCAATGATAATAGGATTGTTAGTCTCTTAGTGGAGCTGAATAAATGGCAGAATATAAAGGAAGATTTCTGGAAACAACGTGCTAAGGATGACACTCTTGCTTAGATGACAGGAATACTAGATATTTTCACAATATAGCAAATTATAGAAAGAGAAGAACTCAGATTGAGGCTATACAAGACTCTACTGGTATTTGGATTAATGATATGTATGGAATAGATGCTAATTTATTACATCATTTCTCTAAGATGGCTAAGACAGATAATCCCTCAAAAGACAGAAACTTTTTTGATCATATCACTCCTTGTGTCTCTGCTTCTGATAATATAGCTTTGTTAAGAATGCCTTCTCATGAAGAAATAAAAGATGTTGTGTTCAAAATGAAACCTTGGACCTCACCTGGTCCAGATGGTTTCCCCCCAGGGTTTTATCAACAGATGTGGGATATTGTTGGTAATGATACTATTCAAATGGTGCAAAAAAAAAATTCACAGCAAGTTCATTCTAAAAGAGAATAATCATAATTTTATTTCCTCGATACCTAAAATAGATTGTCCTAAGAATGCTGCTGATTTTAGACCTATAAGTTTGTGTAATACTTCTTATAAAATCATTTCAAAACTCCTATCCAATAGATTAAAACCATTACTGAGTAAAATTATCAGCCCTTTTCAAACTGCTTTTGTGCAAAATAGACTAATGACAGACAACATTGTCATTGCACATGAAATTGTTGACACTCTCAAGAAACATAAATCTAAAAAAGGTCTTATGGCTGTAAAACTTGACATGAGTAAAGCTTTTGATAGGATATAATGGAGTTTTTTAGAGGACTTGATGTTGTTTTAATTGTGGTAAGTAAGGGTTTGATTCTCGGACTTGGGAAGTTGTTGATTTTAGGACTTACTTAAATAAAATACTAAAAGTAGCAAATAAAATAAAGGATGATAACAATATTGAGAGACTACTGGGAATCAGGATTCCACCAAACTCATGTTTTTATGGTTCAATTATTAATTCTTTGACAATTATAGCTCCAAAAATAATAATTATTGACTCTAAATCTTTGCCAAGGTATATTTTATAAAACATTAATTGTAAATGGTAAACATGGATTATCAAAACACCTAAGCTAAGCATAACCCCCAAACTAAATCACAACTAATTAATTAAAAATCATAATTCAAATTATATTAATGCAAAAGTCGTGAAAAGAATTTAATAAAATTACCATAGTGTTGAGAATTGGATTCCTCCGTCATCCCAGTGATGGGGTTTAGCTCCTCATGTCGAAAACACACCCAAAAGATAGAAACATGACTCAAAAGGTGTTTTTGTTGGAAAATAATATAATACAGCGAGTTTGTAACAAAGATAATTGTTACAAAACTCACTGTTACAGAGAAACCCTAGCAGTGGTGTTGCGAATTCAAACTTAATTGTTACAAAACTGTTACAAAGCACACTATTTGACAGCGACAGTTATCTTCTGTTTGTTCTTCGTGTTCTTCAGAACGACAGTTCTGAAGCGTCAGTTCTTCGTCTTCTTCACCTGCTACTGCTATCTTCTCTGCAGCTTCGTTCCAAAGCCTCTGCAACCTCTCAAACCTCCCAAAACTCTCGACTCCCCTATATAGGACTCGAACATACTATTTATACACCTCAGGGATGTAAAATCTTCCCGAATATATCTTCTTTTCCTCCCTGCAAGTCACGGTTTTTCCTCCCCTCCAAATATTCATACGCGGCAACTTGGTTCTATTTTTTATCTCAAATTTCTGTTATTTGATAACCTCGAATCTGACGGGGGAGATATTCACTTCCTTTTTTACGTAACTTCCAAGTTTAGAACATAAAATACCCGAGTATAGATTATTCTCTGTTTGATCGAGAATGGATAGAAATCTTCTTTTTCTTCGACAATAAGGCAGTTACCAAGCCTGTTTTGATGTACCATACCAACCAATCAATCCCACGAGCAAACTCGACTAAAAATCTTTTAAGTCAATTAACAAAGACCCGGGAATAACTCATTTCATGTTTAACTAAAACCAACAATCCAGCCCAACCTAGTTGATCCAAACAAGCATACCTTCCCTGTTTTATCCAATAAAATGATTCCAATATGTTTCAGCGATTGAATCTCACTAAATCACCCTCAAATCATTAACCCTAAATCTGCCGGTGGAAGAACAAATTTTTTCCGCCTTTTTTGGAATTTGAATTTGAGAAGAAGGTGGTCGCCCCTTATCTGTGAATGGTCTCCCTTTAGCAATTGGGGTGGAAATAGTAATTTTTGGGTGCAACTAACGTTGGATGCCCCTTATCAACTGGGTACCCCTTTTCCAAAATCTGGATCTGAATAGCATGGTGTCCTTCGGGTGCCTTTATCAACTTTTCGAGCCGATTTCTCCTAAAACGTTTATTGCCCAAAAATACCTACAATGACATAAAACATCATAATAAGAACAAAAACGGGTACTAACAATATAGAAAATCGAGATGAAAATAGACACATAAATGCGTCTATCAAATACCCCTAAACTTATTATTTGCTAGTCCCGAGCAAATCAAATCTACAAAATAAAAATCTTGACTCACTGTCGCAGGCATCGTCGATTGCATTTAGCGTATGGAATAAGCCTTTAAACCCCTAGGTGGCCCTAGTGGCCGAGTTATAGTCTCGGATGGGCTTACTAGATATATACCCACAAAACCTTTACTCCAGACCCTAACTATCTACGCAAAACCTTGGAATGCACTAAAGAATCTCCTTGGTTGGCATACTTATTGACTACAGAAGGAAGTACCCTGATGCGAAATTCCAATTGATGTACACAAGTTTGCAATCAAGCATACTAAAATTCATATATAAGTCACAGAGCTCTACTCAGATAGTTGCACTATGGACATCAATATCCGGAGTCAACAAATCACATATAAAGATTAAGAGATGGATATAGAAAAAAAATAGATGGTTTTGATGTTGACTAGGTGAACGGTGTTTCTCATATCTGTCTGAAGGCCACTGCCAAAATGAACATATCCTAATGGACTGAGATACTGGTCTGACTAATATCAACTCAAATGTCATATACAAGGGAACCATTAGTCGATAATCCTAATTCTAGATCAACTCGTCTGGCATATACAAGGGAACCAATGGTCGATTTATTCACTGAACATTAACCCTTTTTTTTTTGGACTACATGATTTGATCTTTTGGATCCAAGCGCATGCGTCTTGTCAGCAGATTACATGATAGTTCCCATGGATCCTGCGTTCCACGCTTGTTTAGGAGACGGAGACAGGGAAAACACACACATATTGCTATTCCCAAGTGTTTTTTTTTTCTTTATTTTTTTCTTAGTAACTCAATCACTCTATTTCACCCTAGCAGTGGTAACAACTTGAATCATGAGCCCCACCTAATCACTTAGAGAAACATATTTTAAAAAGAAAACAAAATAAAAATAGAAGTGAAAAAGACTCAACGAGATATGGCGAAACTACCATGTTATTTCTAACACTTGAGATTTGTGCTTTTATGAATAGACTCTTTAGATGTTTCCATCTAATCAGATTGGTTCCTCAACTCCTATAACCAAAATGCTTCCATCCACTTAGATTGGTTAGTGTCATCCTTGATAAGCATAAATTTCTAGGCTCTGGAGTTTATTAATTGCAACTAACAAAAAGTTTCTCCCATACCCCCAAACTTAAATCTAACATTGTCCTCAATATTCTAAAGATAAAATTAAAAGCATGAACAAGGAGAAACTGTTACCATTTGAAGCAAAAGAGTTAAGGAAAGATATTACCGTATCGCATGAATATTGGGTTACCTCCCAAGAAGTGATAAGTTTAAATTCTTCATCCAGATGTCAAACACCACAAAATGGCTAATTACCTTTCGAATCATATATCAATAGTCGAAAAAACTGTGGATCAATAAAACCAAATAAAACTTCCACAATTATAAGACAAATGCATCAGATTAGATAAATTAGCCGATAGAGCACAACCTGATTTAAAAAAAATTCCATGACAACTGGATTTTTCTGCAGCGCCCACTTGGGCTTCATATGAGTGTTTTGATAAACAGATTCTTCTGAACTATGGGTTTCTAGTTCCTGGATTTCCTCCTGGACAGTATCAGGAGGATCAGGTTGAGGATCCAGAAGAGACTCAGGTAATACCACAGGTATACTAGGATCGATTCCCAAGTTATGGACTTCTGATGGGGATACTTGACCATTACTACCCCCAAACTTAGGGTAGTCATTATTCTCGGACAAACCTCTAACTATTGCTTGAATTTCTGGATCCTCGGAGTCTTTAAAATACTCAAGAGCTTCTTCTATATCACTACCCCTAAATTTAGGGTCATCATTATTCTCCGTAAGGCCTAGAACTATGGCTTGAATTTCTGGGTCTGTAGAGTATTTAAAGTACTTGAGAGCTTCTTCTAGTTCAACAGTTTGGTCACCTAGCTGACTTAAGAGAATATCATCAAATTCATCCAAACAATCATCCAATAAAGTGTCGTCCCAATTATCATGAATTATATCATGAACTAAAGTGCTAATCATATTCACTTCCTCTAATTCATCAGAAGGTTGTCTAATAATATTAAAGACATTTAGTTCAGCGGTCATATTACCAAAGGATATGTTCATAAGCCCAGTCCTACAGTTGATGATAGCATTAGTTGTGGCTAAAAATGGGCGACCTAAAATCACCGGAATTTGAGCACTGGGATCCTAAACAGGTCTAGAACAACAAAATCCACTGGATAAATGAATTTATCAACCTCAATCAGTATATCCTCTATAACACCACGAGGTACTTTGACAGACCTATCAGCTAATTGTAAGGTCATTTTAGACGGTTTCAACTCACCAAGACCTAGCTGGGTGTACACATGGTACGGAAGTAAGTTAACACTAGCTCCTAAGTCAAGTAATGCTTTATCAACCATGTGATTACCAATCGTACAAGATATGGTGGGGAATCCAGGGTCTTTATACTTAGGGGTTGTTTGGTTTAGAAGGATTGAACTTACTTGACCAGCTAAAAAGGCTTTCTTATGGACATTAAGCTTACGCTTTGGTGTACAAAGATCCTTAAGGAATTTGGCATACGCAGTCGTTTGCCTAATTACTTCTAGTAAAGGGATGTTTATGTTCACCTGCTTAAATATCTCCATTATTTCATTGAAAGTCGACTCTCTCTTGGTTGGTACTAACAACTGTGGATATGGGTCTCTGGGCACAAAATGAGATCCATCAGGAACCGTATTTACATCACTAGAAATTTTATCGGTCTCTTCAGCTAGTGGATTATTCTGGGGCTCATCTTGGGAACTAGAAGGTGGATCTACAGTATGTCCACTATTAGGCATGGCTACCTTATTTTCTACCAATTTACCACTTCTAAGGATTGATACAGAGTTCACATGATTAAACTCTTTCTCTCTAGAGGATACTTCATGAATTTCTCTAGTATTGGGTAGTGGTTGATTGGGGGACTTTTCCTTTTCTTTTCCGCTCAAAAGCTCTACAATTATACTAACTTGATTTTTTAGCTCTGAAATAGCCTGAGAGTTTTCCTATAAAACCTTCTCAACCGTTTGCTTAAACACTGCATTGTTATGAGATAAGATGGTGAGAGACTCTTCTAAACTCATGATCTTCTTATCCGATAGGTTCTGATACTGATCTGGCCCTAACTGGTTCTTAGTATACCCCAAAACTTGGGAGAGACTGGGAAATACAAGACTGACCTTGACTCTGGACCTTAGACCAAGCGAAATTCGGGTGGTTTCTCCAACCAGGGTTATAAGTGTCCGAATATGGATCAAATCTTTGATGGTTTTCAAACCTAGAGTTGTTATAAATAGCATTGGATTGCTCTTCGTATCTACCATGGTGCAACCCTTGATTCATTTCTAAGGCTTCTAGACGCCTAAGAATATCTGACCCATAATCAACTCTACCGATCCTATGGATAGGATTTCTAGCTATTTCTGGTTCTCTCATTGAATCCCATTGCCTAGTTTTCTCGGCTAACTCGATAAACTCGTCAAAACAATCATCTGGGTATTGATGGGTAAATTCTCCACCACTAATTGTTTCTACCTGCATACGGGTTTCACTATCAAGGCCCTCATATAAAATTTAGGCCAAGTGGGCTTTTTCAAAGCCGTGATGTGGACACTGGTATAGCAATTCACTAAACCTTTCTACATAATCATGAAGTTTTTCACCGAATTTCTGCTTAAAGGTTTGGATAGACTGCCGAGTAGCAGCAGTCTTATGGTGTGGGTAGAATTTCTTAACAAATACCTCTACAAGACCATACCAGGTGGTAATTATTTTAGAAGGAATAAAATGATACCACTCTTTGGCTTTATCATAAAGAGAGAAGTGAAACAAACATAACCTAAGCACATCTTTGGAGACATTCGGATAGTTCATTGTGTCACAAATCATTTCAAAGTCTCTTATGTGGGTATACAGATTCTCATTCTCTAACCCCCTAAAGGTACAAAGCATGCCAATAGTCTCAGGTCTAATATCAAATTGGACCGTGGAAGCTGGTAGAACTACACCTGGGTCACATAATACTCTAGACGGGTTCAAACGATCCCTAAGGGTTTTTACTGGGACCTCATCATCATTTTCTTTAACCATTTTGGCAAACCTAGAAGTATTAAGGATATTTTCCTCACCGTGAGAAGAACGTACAAAAATATGACTTTCTAGATTAAGGTAGTCAAGATTCTTGTTTCCTAAAATATCACTTCTAGGTTTTTCACGCATAAACCGTCCTAGAGCGTCTCTCTTACGTTCTGGCATACAAGAACTCAACAAAATGTGCACATGCAAATGTTGGGCTAACTAATTTAGGTAAGCTTGGGTTACCTACAGCAAAATATACCCAAAGGTACGAGGCTGAGGCTTGTGGTGTTTCGGATGATAACGCCCAGAGGGTTCACCGTACTAAACCACGTGTTTTCCTAAAATCGGTGACATACAAAATGCAATTGGTGTGTGTGTGTGTGTGTGTTTTTTTAATAAATAAAAAATAAATAAACACAAACAAATAAAATAAAATTAAAAGTCCAAAAATAAACAAAGAAACTAACAAAAATAAAAAGTCCAAATAAAATAATATCTTTAGTTTTCTCCCTTTTTTGGCAAGTTCAACTTTCCACCTTTAGCTTTGAGTCAATCCTGCACAACAAAAACAAAAATACCAAAGAGGTAAAATAGAACAAAAAATAATCTAAGCAGAATAATAAAAATAAATAAAATATATACAATACCTAAAAAAAATGCAAAACCTAAAACCTAAACCTAAATACAAGTCCGCGTCGACGGCGCCAATAACTGATGTTGTTTTAATTGTGGTAAGTAAGGGTTTGATTCTCGAACTTGGGAAGTTATTGATTTTAGGACTTACTTAAATAAAATACTAAAAGTATCAAATAAAATAAAGGATGGTAACAATATTGAGAGACTACTGGGAATCAGGATTCCACCAAACTCATGTTTTTATGGTTCAATTATTAATTCTTTGACAATTATAGCTCCAAAAATAATAATTATTGACTCTAAATCTTTGCCAAGGTAGATTTTATAAAACATTAATTGTAAATAGTAAGCATAGATTATCAAAACACCTAAGCTAAGCATAACTCATCAAACTAAATCACACCTAATTAATTTAAAATCATAATTCAAATTATATTAATGCAAAAGTCGTGAAAAGAATTTAATAAAATTACCATAGTGTTGAGAATTGGCTTCCTCCGTCATTCCAGTGATGGGGTTTAGCTCCTCATGTCGAAAACACACCCAAAAGATAGAAACATGACTCAAAAGGTGTTTTTATTGGAAAATAATATAATACAACGAGTTTGTAACAGAGATAATTGTTACAAAACTCACTATTACAGAGAAACCCTAGCAGAGGCGTTGTAAATTCAAACTTAATTGTTACAAAACTGTTACAAAGCACACTGTTCAACAGCGACAGTTATCTTCTGTTTGTTCTTCGTGTTCTTCATAACGACAGTTCTGAAGCGTCAGTTCTTCGTATTCTTCACCTGCTACTGCTATCTTCTCTGCAGATTCGTTCCAAAGCCTCTGCAACCTCCCCAAACTCTCGACTCCCCTATATAGGACTCGAACAGATTATTTATACACCTCAGGGATGTAAAATCTTCCCGAATATATCTTCTTTTCCTCCCTGCAAGTCACGGTTTTTCCTCCCCTCCAAATATTCATACGCGGCAACTTGGTTCTTTTTTTATCTCAAATTTCTGTTATTTGATAACCTCAAATCTGACGGGGGAGATATTCACTTCCTTTTTTACGTAACTTCCAAGTTTAGAACATAAAATACCCGAGTATAGCTTATTCTCTGTTTGATCGAGAATGGATAGAAATCTTTTTTTTCTTCGACAATAAGGCAGTTACCAAGCCTGTTTTGATGTACCGGACCAACCAATCAATCCCACGAGAAAACTCGACTAAAAATCTTTCAAGTCAATTAAAAGAGACCCGGGAATAACTCATGTCCCTGTTTAACTAAAACCAACAATCCATCCCAACCTAGTTGATCCAAACAAGCATACCTTCCCTGTTTTATCCAATAAAATGATTCCAATATGTTTCAGCGATTGAATCTCACTAAATCACCCTCAAATCATTAACCTTAAATCTGCCGGTGGAAGAACAAATTTTTTTCCGCCTTTTTTGGAATTTGAATTTGAGAAGAAGGTGGTCGCCCCTTATCTGTGAACGATTCCCCTTTAGCAATTGGGGTGGAAATAGTAATTTTTGGGTGCAAATAACGTTATATGCCCCTTATCAACTGGGTACCCCTTATCCAAAATCTGGATCCGAATAGCATGGTGTCCTTCGGGTGCCTTTATCAACTTTTCGAGCCGATTTCTCCAAAAACGTTTATTGCCCAAAAATACCTACAATGACATAAAACATCATAATAAGAACAAAAACGGGTACTAACAATATAGAAAATCGAGATGAAAATAAACACATAAATGCGTCTATCAGGACTGCTTAAAATGTCATGGTTTTGATAATGATTTTTGTAAGATGATAATGCAATGTGTGTCTACAGTTTCCACTTCTGTGCTTCTAAATGGTTCCCTAGGTGAACAATTCAAACCAACAAGGGGATTGAGACAAGGTGACCCCTTCTCTTCTTACCTTTTTATTTTATGCATGGACATTTTCTCTAAAGATCTGATGAATGCTTAGGATAACAATCTTATTAAAGGTATAAAAGTTACTCCTGCTTTCCCTTCTGTGTCTCATCTTTTCTTTGCAGATGATCTTTTGATCTTCACTAAGGCAAACCCTAAAAAGGTTAGACATCTCAACTATATTATTGAAAAATTTAGTAGTACATCTGGTCAAGCCATAAAATTTGATAAGTCTGGACTTGCTTTCAGCCCTAAAACTTGTAGCCAGGATAAAAATACCATTACTAATATTCTTAATATTAGAAGAATGGGTTTACAGGAGAAGTATTTAGGAGTTCCATTGCTGCTTCAAATGAACAAAACTGAAAGTTTCTCAGGTATGTTTGATAACTTTGGGTGTAGATTAGGAAATTAGAGAGCTAAGCATTTAAACCAACTTGCTAGGGCAGTTCTCACTCAAACTGTTTTAGGTAGCATTGCTACTCATCATATGAGTGTGTTTCCTTGCCTAAAAAGTTAACTGATAGAATGGATAGTATTCAAATAAGGTTCTGGTGGGGTAAGAGTAATAACAATAGAGGTTTTTATTTCAAAAACTGGACTACAGTTGCTAATTCTAAAAATAAAGGTGGTCTGAATATCAGACAGTCTGCTCTTTTTAATCAAGCTCTTTTAACTAAATTAGCCTGGAGAATATTACAGGATCCTAATGCTTTGTGGATTCAGATTTTAATGCATAAATACTTCCCTAATTGCTCTCCTCTTTCAGATGAAATTAGTACTAATGGAAGTTGGATTTGGAGAGGAATTTACCTAGGCCTGTAGATTGTCCAAAAACATTGTTGTTGGGAAATTGCTAATGGTAGGGACATTAATATATAGAAAGCTATATGTCTACCTGAATCTAAAGATTTAGTTCCCTCTACCAACTGGTATGCTAGAGTTGAGCATGTTTCTCAACTTATTGAGAAATATACTAAAAGCTGGGATCTGTACATGGTTAATGTTTTATTCCCTGAAGAAATTGTTGAACAGATTTGTAGAATTAGAATTCCTATGATAGGAAAGGATAAACTTAGGTGGACTGGTACTAGGAATGGGAACTTCACAGTCAAATCTGCTTACAATATTTTATTAGATGAATCCTCATCAGGATTTGTTAGTAGTAATCAAAACTTTCCTTGGAAAAGACTGTGGAATATGAGTTTGCCTCCTAAGATTGTACATCTCTTATGGAGAATTCTTCAAGACTTTGTTTCTACTATGGAAAAAATGGTTAAATATATTCAAACCATTGATGACATGTGTCCTTTGTGTGGTACTTGTAAAGAAGATGTTCAACACCTTTTTTTGCATTGTTCTGTTACTCAGCGTATTTGGTTTGTTATGGATACCACTGCCCTTGCCACTGTTGGTAATTTGGATTTGATCTCTTGGTTAACTAACATGTTTACAGCTCAAAATTTCAATGATGTGCAGCTGCAAGTAAGGATAAGGTTTGTTGGTTGCATTATGTGGAACATCTGGAGACTCAGATGTGCTATAATTTTTGACAATGCTCGGTTCAAGCATGATAGTTTTATCAGAGACTTGAAAATATTTATTTCTGATGTTGAAGCACAAATAAGACACCCACATAGTATAAGTAGAAGTAGTTTCGTACATCTAAGGTGGTTGGCACCTGTAGATTATGAAATAAAAATGAACTTTGATGTCTCTTTTATCAATAAAAAGTTACCAGTAGGTGTGGGACTAATAGTTCACAATTCTGCAGGAACATTCATTGCAGCAAAAGGGAGTTCATCCACAGTAGTATATGAGGAGCAAGGTGAGGCTATAGCAGCGCTGGAAGCACTGAAATGGGATAAAGATAGGAAGATTGCAGAGATGCACTTGGAAGGCGACAACATCAATGTAGTGGAAGCAATTAATGGAATCACTGGGAGACTAAATTGGACAACAAATAGTGTTATCCAAGAGTGTCTTGTTTTACTTAGTCATTTTAGTATATGGAAATGTTCTCATGTTAAAAGAAAAGCGAATAGAGTGGATGATGATCTAGCAAAATATGCAAGATCCAATGCAAGCTCAGTTTGGTATGATTATCCTCCAGACTTCATAATTAGAAGTATGGAGATAGACAATGTACAAGTTTGATCTCTCAATACATCCTTTTTCCTATAAAAAAAAACACAATTAGGGGCGACACAAAAAGACAAAAAAGGTCACCCAAACGTAAAACTAAGCTATCCCTTATCCGCGATTTTTCGAAATGACAACTAAGCCTTTATATAATCGGTATCCAAAACCACAATCGGTAGTTTGAAATGAATCATTAGCTACCGATTAGTGTATGGTTTCGGCTAATGTTCCCTTTTATAATCGGTAGTTAATTGGACCTGTAAAACTACCGATTATAAGTAGCCCCAGATGCAACCTTGACCAAATTCCATAGAACAATAACTACTTGGTTTGTGTTTTGGATGCAGCAATAATCATAAGAAAATTACGTTCCACAACCTTACGATTATAGGTTTCCCCAAAAACATATTTTTCTAAAATCTTTCATCTGGTGAATTTTGGAATATGCTATATTCGGTAGATAATCCAACTTCAATACATATTGATTATACGTAGCAAACCATAGGTTATTAGGGTGCAGAGCCAACCCTAACCATTGGGTTCGTGTTTTCGACGTAGCTATAATCGGAAGTTTAACTGGTTACATTACCTTCCTATTATAGGTTGCCCCAAAATGAGTTTTTTCTAAAATCCTTTTTTTCCAAAATTCTGAAATCTTCAATAATCGGTAGGATATTTGGTTACCGATTATAAGAAGCCCCACATCGAACCTTTGCCAAATTTCCACGGGTTTTAGGGTGCAGAGCCAACCCTAACCATTGGGTTCGTGTTTTCGACGTAGCCATAGTCGGAAGTTTAACTGGTTACATTACCTTCCGATTATAGGTTGCCCCAAAATGATTTTTTTTCTAAAATCCTTTTTTTCCAAAATTCTGAAATCTTCCATAATCGGAAGGAATTGGGCTACCGATTATAAGAAGCCCCACATTGAACCTTTGCCAAATTTCCACGGGTTTTAGGGTGCAGAGCCAACCCTAAACATTGGGTTTGTGTTTTTAACGTAGCCATAATCGGAAGTTTAATTGGTTACATTACCTTCCGATTATAGGTTGCCCCAAAATGAGTTTTTTCTAAAATCATTTTTTTCCAAAATTCTGAAATCTTCCATAATCGGTAGTCTAGTGAGGTTCTTGTTACTACCGATTGTTATAGGACCAAGATACGTGTTTGGCACAAAATATATATTAATCGGTAGGCAAAGGAGTTACAAAGCTTCCAATTAAGTTTTAACAATCGGGCACAAAATAGTTTCCGATTATGTAAGGGCATTAACATATTTTTTTCCGTTTTTTGTCTTTTTGTGTCGCCCCTAATTGTGTTGTGGTCGCCACTAAAAATGCCAGGATTTTGTGGGCAACTTTGACTTGAATGAGTACGAATTTTCCATTTTTTCCGTGGGTTGCCATTTCACATTTGGCATGGAACTCGGTCCAAAACTGCCTCTAACCATATTTGGCAATTGCCAAACTCAATTGCGGGCTATCGGATTGCTAAGTATGGACTCCACTACACCGGCTAGATAATTGTTATGTGTGCTATTTATGGCTAACTCCCACTCTTGGTTATCATCAATTCCTTATATGGAAAAATTTACGGAAAAAATGTCACAAAAATTGCGAAAAATAAAGATTTTGGATGCATTTTTCTTTGAAAAATATTATTGGTCCGCTGTAAGCCGGTTAAGAACTTGATACACTTCTAACATGTCATCTAATCTAAGAGAAAGTACCTTCAACTTATTCGGAATAAATTTCACAAAAGTGGATGAGGTTGAATATTTCATATATATATATATATATATATATATATATATCAACTTTTTTTGTTAACTACGTGAGTCGCTGCTTCCCCAACATCAGCAGAAGATATATGTTCAGAATTTCTCATTTGATTTAGGCCTTGATCATATGTAATGTAGAACCAGAATATCGTCACTATATTGTTCTTGCGAGAATAAACGATCGACATTCCTGCGAGTTATGCTGCGAGATTCTCTAACAACGTACTGAAAGTGTTGCATGATGATCTAATAAATGACGTAATGAATGATGACAGCCAAAACACGAGAAGAGTGTGGTGATTCTGCGAGGATTAAAGTACCTGCGAGAGTTGATAGTATAGCTGTTGCGAATGTCTCGCGAGTCAGATCCGAAATTAAAGGACATCTTAGCTGTCATCCACAATGTAACTACCCTATATATAGAGGACCAGTAGATTTGAGAGGATGTAGATAATTTTTGGGTGATGAGAAAATCTTAAGGAGAGAGAAAAACTTAGAGAAGGCGGTTGTATTCTTGATTTCTTATATTTCATGTAATTCTTTCTGGATCATATTAATAAAAAATATTGTTCTTTATCTTCAAATTATGTCTTAATCTTTGTGAATTCTTACTAAGGTTGTAGTGTAGGATTTCCTGCAACTACATTTTGGCGCCCAGAAACAGGGATTGAAAAAGTAAAAATTGACATTGTGGTTGGAAGAGATCAGGTGTAATTGGTGGAAGATTTTAAGCAATTTTCAGTAACACATTAAAGCTAATGGGTAGAAGAAGAAGAAACACGTCAGAGCCACCAACGACCATAAGAAGAAGTAAAAGACTTGCGGGAGAAGAGACAAATGAAATGTGAGAATCTTCAAGATTGAGGACAAGAAGACACGGAACAAGGAACGATGGAGAAAATCAGGTCCAACAGCCAAATCAGCAAACACCAATACAAGATAGAGCTGTATATTATGATAGAGTGAGTGTGCATACTTGGCAATCAGATTCAATGGAAGAATCTGTTTGTGGGAGAAAACTACTTCTGCCGGTTTAGGTAATTTTGGGTGTGTGTGGATGAGAAGTGAGTTTAAACCTTTAACAAATGTGATGCACGATGAGCACTTTGATTCGAGATATAATCTATACAATTCTGGCCTAAACCGAAGACACGGTCGTTCCAGATTTGTTTCGGTCACAGGTGAAGGATGTGAGGTTGATCTTAGGGATGGAAGCGAAGAAGGTGTTGAGAGTATGAAGGTGAAGGCTATTTGATGACTTGTTAACAGAAGGTTGAGCAGGATAGCAAATGTTGCAGGCAGGCTCTGGGTGTTGAATACGATGGTATTAACACTTGTTTTTTTCTGTTGTCTTGACTTGTGTTGTTGTTGAAAATAGGGCGGAGAACCTATTTATACAAGTCTTTTAGCCTAACCTTCGTATCTCATGGGAAGTGGAGAAAGTGGAGTGATGGAGTAGTGGAGTAGTGTGTTGGTGTCACACGACCAGGCTTGCCCACTTCTCCCATCATCACTAACCGTCCATGACTTCCTGACACGTTCTTGTGATGGCGCATTGTGCGCTGCACGCCGTAAACCGCCAGACCAATACCCCAGTATGTATCCCCCAGTTTGTGACATGATTGATGTCTCGAGTGTTTTGGAGAACATGTAGCATGTTGTTGTAGCTTGGCAAGTCAGGCTCGGGAATCTTGCTAGCTTGGTGACCTTCGACGGTCGAGATTTTGCATCTTGAGAGGAGGGGCAACCGTTGATCGTTGCACCAGAAACCCTAATTAGCACTCCTTACTAGAATCGTTGTAGAATTCTAGTACGGACTCGGATTTTTATGATCCGCCCCTCCATTCCATACGGAAAAGAATTTCCTATCTCCCAACGCGGGAATATTTAGGTTTTAATCTCGTTCGGGAGGAGGAAACAGATCGAAAGCAAAACCCAGGAAGGAAATTGATACTTGTGAAGTATCGTGTTGTTTGTAGGCGCATAGTGTATGCATGCGGTGCATTAAATATGTTTAACACATTTGAAACCTACAACCTTGATGAAAAGATTGCAAGTTGAAGTGACTCAACTAGCTATGTTCAGGCGTTGTTCGGAAGTCGCATAAGCGGGACCCACCTTGGCCGGTTATGCCATGGGGAAGTGTGGAGGATGGTGATCACGGTGATACCTTGCCACCTAACTCCCTTCCTAGGATATTCATCCAAGCATGCGAACTTGGACGGACGAGATTGATGGAGGAATAACCGTTGGATTAGGGTTTGGAAGGCTTGCGAGCTTCCTCTTTCACCCTAACGGTTTTATGCCTTGGGAGGCGTTCATGGAGTGGCCGATTGTCCTAGTAGGTAGGCGGGACGCCATTCTACACGTTCATGCCTGCAGGACGTCCATCTGAGCGATCTGGGTCGCCCGTTCTAGCCTGCGATGATGGATGGTCGAGATTAGAAGTGGCCTCGCATGCCTTCTTTGTGCCACCGTATCTCAACGTTGGTGACTCCCATAGAGAAGACGTTAGCACCAGCAGGGAGGTGGGTCGGTAGCGAGCATGCGCATGCTTGGTTTGCGACCATAGGCACGATCTAAGCCATCCAAGCACGCCTGCGATGACGGATGGATGAGATTAGAAAGGGACCGTGGATGATATTTTGGACAAGGATTTCGAGACAGTCGGCTGCAACCAGCCATGGCCGATTGGTTCACTGTGGAAGTGGGCCCACGGTGGGCACGTAGGTGCTATCGGCCGTCGGTGGTTCCTCCTAATCTTTCATGTACGCCCGACCAAAGTTTCTTGGTCACAACATGTAAGCAAAACCCTAATTTTAGGGTTTGTGAGCCGCAGCTTCATGCTAGCATGTCTTAACTCCCATGGCTCCTATGATGAAGCCGTTTGCACCATCAGGAAGGTAGGCCGGCGATGAGCATGTTCGTGCATGCTACTCTATCTTGCGCGTGATCTAGGCCGTCCAACCATGCCTGCAAGGTTGGACAGTTGAGATCTATTTTTAAGTTTGTTTTCAGCAGGTGAAACTAACATGGGTAGTCTTGCATGCGTTCAACGGGGCTAATATAACCCACCGTCAGGTAGCCTACAGGTGTTTGCATGTCGAACACAAGGCCTTAATTAAAGCATTAATAGTAATGTTGTATACCTACAGAAAACTGGGATGGTTGCTACATGCTCCATTCTGGGTATATTAAATTCACAGGGTATATGGGATTGTTGCTACATGATCCAACCTGGATGAATTTCGTGTATTTTATTCATAGAATGGGATTGTTGCCACACGCTCCATTCTAGGTGAATTGATAAAGTGAAGGAGTATCCATCACTCATTAATGGCCTTATCTTTTACAGGATGTTAGCGCATAATTTTAGGTTTTACAATTTTAGCCCTAAACTAAAATCCACCATCAACATTAAGTCCCCTGCCTAGCGCACAATGGTTACATCATTGCGGGGTAGGCATGAGATGGTGACAAATAAAGATAAACTTTTGAGACAAAGTTAGATGTTACCAGGAGAGATGGGTTATCATGTCCTCGGAGGATGTCACGTTCAAAAGGCGTGCAGGTGAGCGTTCCCCTAGCATGGTGTAGGTCTTGCTTGTTTCAGTCGAACTTGTTGTGCCTGCTTCGATCGAGGGACTACTGCACATGCTCAATCGTGGGGGTGTGCCTAATCGACGGACTTTGGCACTTGCTTCGTTCATGGGTCTACTGCGCCTGCGTGATCGAACGTGGAACCTGATATGGGCATGTTTGCTTCAAACATGGGAAGTTGTGTATGCTTCGATCGAATATGGGTCCATCGTGCGCACGTTTTCAAACTTTGTCCATGTCCTATAATTTCTTGATATGCATGTGGGCCCGCCTAATTCTCTTAACCGTGGGACTCATCATGCGCCTGCTTGATCGAATGTGGGCTTACTGTGCCTGCTTCGGTTGAACATTCGAGTGTCATCCTTATTACTTCGACCAAACACTGAACCTGCTACGTTGACCAAACTCCATTCTTGCTGCCTTGAATCGACACTAGCTTTGGTGACTGCTCGAACATGGGACCCACTGCGCGCTTGTTTTGCTCAATCATAAACGTGTTGAAGCAACTTCTGGAGCGATCAGGCCCTGTAGAGCGTTGAAGCAGATTCTGGAGCATCTCGGAGAGTTGGAGACGGCTTCTGAAGCGAACATGGAGGTAGATCCTAGCGGTAATGTTGAAGCAGGCTGAAGCTAACATGCATGCGGCTCCTGGTGGGCGTTGAAGCATGCTTCTGACTGACCCTCTCTTGGATAATTCCTTGACTGATGGCGAAGGAATCTCATACCGAGCCTCAGTCCCCAAGTGTGATCTAAGTGGATCTATCTTGTATGCCCAATGGGTCTTTGTACGCGGTGTTCGTTGATATGGTGAAGCTTTGGATGTTATCATAAACAACGGTTTTTGGCAGCATCAGAAGAGACTGGAAAGGAGAGGCGTGATAGTTGTGGGTACGGACTTGACAGTCTTCGTATAGTAGTGGATCCAAACTAGAACCGATGGCTTTCTTGACATTTCTTCATGAAATAGAGAAGGGGAAGACAGTCTCCTGCCCACGAGTATCCAGAGCTTTCGACTTGATAGGTGTTTCCATGCTAGGTTCATGAGGATGTCTTTGAGATGGGTAGTGCTCCCAGTCACACTCCTTTGTTAACACAACTACTTCTTCTACGGGAGACAAATTCTAAAAGCATATCTCACTGATGCAGTTACCGTCGATACAAATATGGAATATCTTGGACGTGTTTCACCATTACGGCAGTTGTTTATAGGGTGCTGGGGTTGGAGTTGGTGATGTTGGATGCGCAGGACGTTGCATCTCAGTGGATTTCCTCTTGCTGCTTCAACTAAACTTCTTATGGAAGGCTGAAGATTGTATTGCCTGCTGGTGGGATGTATGCTTCCACAAACATCATGAGGCTCCTCATTACTGGCAGGCCTGGTTCTTTCCAGCAGGGTGGATGCTGTCGTAAATTAGTGTTCAATAGATTCACGAATTCTAGAGGATGACTAAAAGTGCATATTCTCCAATATAGCATGTTAGGCATGCACCATTGTATGATAGAGTGACTAGATCTTGTTCGACATGACGTGTGGACATCATTATCTTCTTGAGGCTTCTCCCTTGAGGTATCGAATCCAGTGGAAGATTGCCATCATAAAGCGTTGATATTGTACTGGCATTCTTTAACCAAATGGCAGTATATCATACTAAAAATTTCCGAGAGAAGTTTGAAAAGCTATCTTACTTACGTCATGCTCGTACATCCTTATCTGGTTGTAGCCTCTGTAACCATCCATGAATGAGAACATTCTGTGTCCGCTGGTGGTGACGTTTACTAACATGTAGATGTTAGGAAGAGGAAAGTCGTCCTCGAGGCGGTTCAAGTCTCTGTAATTCATTCCACACCTGATCTCGCACCTGAATTGCCTCGGAGGTTGTTTGACATCTTGCATCTGTTGTGGAACGTCTATCACTTCTTCTTGTGGCCCTTCATTGTTGCATCATTCCAGTGGGAAGGGAGAATGTACATCAGTCTCCCTCTCGGTGTGAATGTGGGTCACTGCTTCACCAGATGAAGAAGAGTGCCTTGTTAGCAAAGATTTGTTGTGAGGAATAGCCCTCAAGGATGCAATTCGGTCCTCCTCCTGGATTGAAATCCTCACAAGGAATGGTATGAAATGAACTTTGTCTGGTTCTTCCCGCAGAGCTTCTCTTGGTTCAAATAACTCCACTCCATACATCGGTGCGTAATGAGACAGTGATGCAGGAATATAAATAGCTTCTTTATCCAGCATGGTCTTCAGGCACTGGTGATATGTTGAAGGGACGACCCCATATGTGCTAGTCTGGTTTCCTTCAAAGTATGTCATTGTGGTAGACTGTCGTATTATCTTGTATGGGCGGACCTTGGTTGTCCTGAGAGTCTTGAGGGTAATCACATTCGAAGACTCTCCTGTGTCGATGAGGGCCCTCCTGAACTCTGAACCCTTGATGCGTGCAGTAACGTGTAGGGTCCTATTGTGACATTCTTCCGCCATCACGTCGTCTTTTGTAAATGTAATATTATTCACAGATGTCTCTGATGTGATGGATGCCTCTGGTCGTGAAGGAGTCAGGTGCACCTCTAGGGCTATCTGGTTCATTGTAACAAACGTCTCAGCAAGATGATTCTTTGAGAGGTGTAAAAGTTCGCATAAAAATTTTACTAGAGAAATTGCTCCCTGATCCACCGGCCTCTGGCTCATGATGTGACTATTGACACTAATAGGATCATTGTGATGATCAGTCCCCAGTGTATTAATCTCCGTGGCAGGACCGTTCACGTCTGACGTCGCTTCCTTGATTAGATATATGCAGGTAAGCGCCGCTGCAGTACCTTTCCAGGGTATGTTGAATGCGTTCCTTGTTGGCTCCAGGGGATGTTGTTCTTCCGCCGCTGTAGCTTTTATCTTTCCGCATTCGCTTACTACACTGACAGAAGGGCTAGTATTATACTTCTTGTTGATGAGGCGCTTGTTTCCCCGATTATCTCGTGAATCGTCACTCCGAACGATCCTGGTTCTTTCCAATAATGTTGGGGCAGTAGTGGCTGAACATTTTGCAGCTTCATGGAGCTCTGAGAACGTCTGGAATCCCAAGTTTTACAGCAGGGCGCGATATATGGGTATCATTCCGTTGATGCATAATTCCACTAGCTGTTGTTATGTGACATTTGGTTCATGGCAGTCCAACGCTTGTGTTCTGAACCTCTTGACAAAATCATTTGAATGTTCGTTGTTCCGTTGGGAGATTCTCCCCAGGCCTGAGAAAGTAACTTGCTCAAATACAAAGAAGTACTTCTTGTAAAACGCGCTGACCATCTCACTCCAATTGGATATGTTGTCGGGTGCGATGTTGTTGTACCACGTATAGGCTCTCCCCGTAAGTGATTTGGAGAATTCCTTTAGGCGGAGAACGTGATTGTATTCGTGTTCTCCTAAGGATTCTAAAAATCGAGAGACGTGTTCACGAGCATTACCGGTACCATCGTAAAGGGTGAATTGAAGGGAGGTGTATCCCCTGGGAAGAGGAATACGCTTCACGTCTTGTGGATATGGAGGCTGGTGTCGATGCGTGTCCATCGGATTTTCTTTGCCACGATTTTGGAGGAGTCTCTACAGATCTTCACGTGTAATAAAGTTGGACGATCGGCTCCTTTCCCTGAGACGCTCGTCCCTTTCTCTTGCGTGGTCAGCAGCATAATACTCTTCGTTCAGGTAGGCTTGCATAACTGAGGCACCTGCTCCAGGTGTGCTGAACGTATTTCTTGTTGGCCCTTGAGGATGTCTCGACTCTTGTGGTAATCGATCGGTTAATGTTTTAAGGAAAGTGAGTACCTCCTTCTAAGTGGATGCCATGTCTGCCTGAGCTTTAGCGAGGGTTTCTTGTCTCTCCATCAAGTTCACCATGGTGATAGGAGGTTGTCCTCCTATGGGTCCTCCAGATCCTCGTCCTGAAGGGGGAGTAACATTCGTTCTTGTGACGGACGGAAGTGTCATGCTTGAGGAAATGCCTGGATTTGCAGCCGCTCTGGCTCTTGTAATGGGAGGTGTCACCCCTGCTGGAATGTCTGCTCCTGCTCCACTGGTACTGATGATAGAAGTCGCGATTCCACGAGACACATTGGTTGCACTGACGGGTTGCACTGTAACACCAGCAATTGGGATATCGCGCCACCGAAGTGTTGTCGGTGCTAACTCCATCGTTGGTTGCTGCCCCAGACCTAAGATCCACCATTCTTGAAATCAGAAAAATTGAATTGGTATTGAAGAAATCGACTTCACAACCGAGAGATTAAACTCCCACTGTGGTCGCCAATTGTTTGTGGGAGAAAACTACTTCTGCCGATTTAGGTAATTTTGGGTGTGTGTGGATGAGAAGTGAGTTTAAACCTTCAACAAATGTGCTGCATGATGTGCACTTTGATTCGAGAGATAATCTATACAATTCTGGCCTAAACCGAAGACACGGAAATTCCATATTTGTTTCGGTCACAGGTGAAGGATGTGAGGTTGATCTTAGGGAGGGAAGCGAAGAAGGTGTTGAGAGTATGAAGGTGAAGGCTATTTGATGACTTGTTAACAGAAGGTTGAGCAGGCTACCAAATGTTGCAGGCAGGCTCTGGGTGTTGAATACGATGGTATTAACACTTGTTTTTTTTCTGTTTTCTGGACTTGTGTTGTTGTTGAAAATAGGGCGGAGAACCTATTTATACAAGTCTTTTAGCATAACCTTCGTATCTCGTGGGAAGTGGAGAAAGTGGAGTGATGGAGTAGTGGAGTCGTGTGTTGGTGTCACACGACCAGGCTTTCCCACTTCTCCCATCATCACTAACCGTCCATGACTTCCTGACACGTTCTTGTGATGGCGCGTTGTGCGCTACACGCTGTAAACCGCCAGACCAATACCCCAGTATGTATCCCCCAGTCTGTGACATGATTGATGTCTCGAGTGTTTTGGAGAACATGTAGCATGTTGTTGTATCTTGGAAAGTCAGGCTCGGGAAGCTTGCTAGCTTGGTGACCTTCGACGGTCGATATTTTGCATCTTAATAGGAGGGGCAACCGTTGATCGTTGCACCAGAAACTCTAATTAGCGCTCCTTACTAAAATCGTTGTAGAATTCTAGTACGGAATCGGATTTTGATGATCCGCCCCTCCATTCCATACGGAAAATAATTTCCTATCTCCCAACGCGGGAATATTTAGGTTTTAAGCTCGTTCGGGAGGAGAAAACATCTCGAAAGCAAAACCCATGAAGGAAATTGATACTTGTGAAGTATCGTGTTGTTTGTAGGCGCATATTGTATGCATGCGGTGCATTAAATATGTTTAACACATTTGAAACCTACAACCTTGATGAAAAGATTGCAAGTTGAAGTGACTCAACTAGCTATGTTCAGGCGTTGTTCGGAGGTCGCATGAGCGGGACCCACCTTGGCCGGTTATGCCATGGGGAAGTGTGGAGGATGGTGATCACGGTGATACCTTGCCACCTAACTCCCTTCCTAGACTATTCATCCAAGCATGCGAACTTGGACGGACGAGATTGATGGAGGAATAACCATTGGATTAGGGTTTGGAATGCTTGCGAGCTTCCTCTTTCACCCTAACGGTTTTATGCCTTGGGAGGCGTGCATGGAGTGGCCGATTGGCCTAGTAGGTAGGCGGGACGCCATTCTACACGTTCATGCCTGCAGGACGTCCATCGGAGCGATCTGGGTCGCCCGTTCTAGCCTGCGATGATGGATGGTCGATATTAGAAATTGCCTCGCACGCCTTCTTTGTGCCACCGTATTTCAACGTTGGTGACTCCCATAGAGAATCCGTTTGTACCAGCAGGGAGGTGGGTCGGTGGCGAGCATGTGCATGCCTGGTTTGCGACCATAGGCACGATCTAAGCCATCCAAGAACGCCTGCGATGACGGATGGATGAGATTAGAAGGGGACCGTGGATGATATTTTGGACAAGGATTTCGAGACGGTCGGCTGCAACCAGCCATGGACGATTGGTTCACTGTGGAAGTGGGCCCACGGTGAGAACGTAGGTGCTATAGGCCGGCGGTGGTTCCTCCTAATCTTTCTTGTACGCCCGACCAAAGTTGCTTGGTCACAACATGTAAGCAAAACCCTAATTTTAGGGTTTGTGAGCCGCAGCTTCATACTAGCATGTCTTAACGCCCATGGCTCCTATGGTGAAGCCGTTTGCACCATCAGGAAGGTAGATTGGCGATGAGCATATGCGTGTATGCTACTCGGTCCCGCGCGTGATCTAGGCCGTCCAACCATGCCTACGAGGTTGGACAGTTGAGATCTATTTTTAAGTTTGTTTTCAGCAGGTGAGACTAACATGGGTAGTCTTGCATGCGTTCAACGGGGCTAATATAACCCACCGTCAGGTAGCCTACGGGTGTTTGCATGTCGAACACAAGGCCTTAATTAAATCATTAATAGTAATGTTGTATACCTGTAGCAACCTGGACGGTTGCTACATGCTCCGTCGGGATGGTTGCTACATGCTCCGTTCTGGGTATATTAAATTCACAGGGTATATGGGATTGTTGCTAAATGCTCCAACCTGGATGAACTTCGTGTATTTTATTCATAGAATGGGATTGTTGCCACATGCTCCATTCTAGGTGAATTGATAAATTGAAGGAGTATCCATCACTCATTAATGGCCTTATATTTTACAGGATGTTAGCGTATAATTTTAGGTTTTACAATTTTAGCCCTAAACTAAAATCCACCATCAACAGAAGCAGAAAATCGACAATTAATAAATGAAAGGCGGGAAGAGAGAAATCACACGGTAGATGAACGATTAATTCATGGAGACGATGCAAATGAAACATTGGAGGAATTAAGACAAAGAGAACAAGAAGAAATAAGGTTGGCGGCTGAAGAACGTGCAAATTTGACAAGGAAAAATCACGAGTTAAGAATGGAGAATTTGATATTACAAAAAAAAATATCAAGAAGTACTGCAAGATCAAGTTCACAGTCGTTTTAAGAAAGAGTAAGGCGAAATTCTCCAATAAGGAATGTCGGTGAAAATATTCATGAAGAAATGCAGAATCCAAATGAGGAACAACATTATGGAGGAGAGGAAATAGCAAATGATCGATATGTTCCTCACAATAACACTCCCGCAAGACATGATAATAGTAATCAAGAAGGTAGAAATATTCGAGAAGTTAAAGAAAATCGAGAAGAAGAAAGGAGAATAATACATGAGCGAGAAATTCAAAGAATAATAGAGGAAGAAATTGGGAGACATTATGCTGAACAAGCACGTTTAGCTTGCGAGAGAGAGAGATTAAGAGCAGAAGTAGAAGAACAAGAATTTCAAGAAGCAATACATCAGAATAATCATGACAATCGAGAAAGGAGACATGCAAGAAACCGTAATAATGATAATATCAATGAGGAGTATGATAGAATACAAAGGAGAATTGAAAGGCAGCGAAGAGAGGTGGTGAGAAATGAAGAAAATGTTGGAGAAGAAAATGGAAGGAACAATCTGTTTCGAGTTCAAAAGGAAGGTGAAGAAGAAAACCGCAGAAGAAGGAAGAATGAAAACACTGAAGAAGAAGTAGAAAATCTCGCAAAACAATAAAGACATGAGCGCATAAGAAGGGAGGCTGCGTTGAAAAGACCAATGGAGCAAGATTCAAGTGGAAATGAGCAAATCCTGTGAGAGTTGGCAGAAATGAGGGGAATATTAAATAGTAGAAGAGAAGGAGGCAGAAGACAACTTGATGAGGCCATTGAAGAAGCTGCGAAAACTACATTTACTCAAGCAGTACAATTAGGTGGAATACTTCCAAAATGCAATTTTCCAGCGTTAACTAGTATTTTTGATGGAACTACATGTGATGTCCAGCATATTAAAGCCTGTGTTAAATGTATGCTACAGTGGGAAAACCATGATGTTATACTGTGTAAATACTTCGCATCCAGCTTAACTGGTGAAGCGCTAAAGTGGTTTGAGGGTTTACCCAAGAAGACAATAACTTATTTCATTCATTTACAGACTACCTTCTTGGGAGCGTACATAAGTAACAATTCTTCACGACCTGGTATCGAAGATGTATTTGGGTTGAAACAGAGAGTTGGCGAGAGTTTGAAGCATTTGACATTAAGATGGAAAATGATGTGTAGCGAGATAGCTGGTAGATAGAAGAGAGATATATCATTTTATCTTTCATCAATGCTATGTTCGCAACCAATCTATTATATATCCAAATTTTCAGAATCAAAAATACAATCACAATGACTGAGCTACAGGAATTACATGAAGAGTATATTTCCCTGGAGGAGAAGCTAAGTGAGATAGAATCATATCCAATTACGAACACTAGTTCAATAGCATCAAATGGAAGTTTACTTCCTAAGATGATTAACACAGTGGCGAGTACCTCGCAGCCACAACAAGAAAAGATGGTGACTGATAATCAACAGAAATTAGTAGCTATGGGAATTCGAGATCAAGAAGAATTTGAAAAAGAAGGGAGTTATTACAATCATGGTGGAAATAGTAAAATCCAAAGACTTGATCAACCTCAGGAAACTTATGGAGGACAAAGGCAAAATTATTCTAGAGGGAAAGGAAACCAGCGGATAATATGGGAAGAAATTAAAATGCCACCTCTAAATGCTAGTATTGATAAAATTTGGGAGGCTATTATTTTAATGGAAAATATACTATCACCCTGGAATATGGGAAATGAGCCACATCAGAATAACCGAAATCAAGAATTTTGCCCTTATCATCATTTCTATGGCCATTCAATAAATGATTGCAGAAATGTAAAGAGAATAATTTTGAGGATGATTCAGCAGGGAAAGTTAAATCATTTTCTGACAGGACATCCACAACCTCAGCAACTACCACCAGCACAAGAAACTCGCAGGGTAAATATCGCAAAGGGAGCAGAAACATTTGTCATCGAAGTGGGGGCTAAAGCAAAGAATCTATTCTGTAATTCCATTGTACATTCTAATAAAACAATAGAGGATTTCCATGATAATGTTCTAAGAAGAGTCTTTGCGAGAGACATGGATGGAAGAGAGATAATGAACATTGCGAGAGTCTCGCCATTAGAGGAATGGTAGAGGCAGATTATTTATTTAACTTCACAAGAAGCACCTGAGCCAGGTAAAACGCATGATAATCTATTAGTAGTGAGGTTATAAATAAATCCAAGGTACAAAGAAGAAGAATATGATGGAGAAGAAGATAAAGATGATAAAGCAAATGATTCATGGGCTATTGATAGAATTTTGATTGACCCTGGAAGCTCAGTAGTCATTTTGTTTTATCACACTTATCGTATGATGGGAGGAAGAGATGAAGATTTCATCCCGTCAACATATAAAATTTATGGTTTTAATGGAACAGAAAATAAACCCAAAGGGGAGATTACCATGAAAATTCCATTAAAAGGGATATCTTCTAAATTTCAATTCTGCGTGGTTGATATAGAATCTCCTTACAATGCTTTGATTGGGCGACCTTGTTTACATGGGATACTAGGTATGGCATCGACCTTTCACCAATGCATTAAATTTCCCCATCCCCATGGTGTTAGAATGAAACAAGGAGATTGGACTGAAGGAAAGAAATGTTACGAAATGGACATTGAATCCTGCAAGCAAAGAATTGCGCGGAACAGAAACTGGAGAAATGACGTTAAACAAAATCAAAGAAGTGAAAGGTTAATGGTGGATACGATAGAAAGGCGAGAATATAAAATGCTGTAAGATTTGTGTATGCAGAAATGAACTGACTGGCAAGCGCCTCGCAAATGAAGCAAAGAGTAGTAAGTAGAAAAGGTAAAAATCTCAGTTTGAGAATTTTAGAAAACATATGGATAGTTTGTTAAAGAAAATTTTATTCATTTTCAAGATATGTACTTCTTGTTGAAATAAAAAGATGACATTGAAAGATCATATAAGAATTTAAATGCAAAAGCATAAGACATTGCGATATTCGCAAAAGAGACACAAGAATGGGACGAACCTTTATGGCGTACACCCTAGTTCGCGAATACAATTTTGCAAGAGGCAAATGTAAGACCTAAAGTACGTCATATTAGGGGGCATCTCTTTGCATGATTCAGCGAAAGGTTATACCGCTGCTGGAACCTGAGTTATGGAGATTGGGGTTATAGAAAACCTATCCAGGAGAGGTAACTTGGATTTCCAACTATATAAGGTTATACCCTGGTTGGTTGACCGAGAGTCTCTCCTAAGGAGTGTAGAGTATGACCAAGGCGCCGAGGTACACGGTTGAGCCAAGGGTGCCCAGGGCGTATGAAACTACCCTGGCCATTCTTGGAAAGTCTTGGCTATGATGCAATCGGCCTGAATAAAACCCCACTTAGGGTGCAGTCTCGTAACTATAAGACATATATGCATAAAGGATAAGAGGCTGCGAAAACAACTGGTTGTTGCTAGGACTGGATGGGAGGAGCTATTATTGTATGGCATAAGTACGTCTCTTAGAAGGGGAAACCAGGGGGAAGATAAGGGCGACACCCTCCATTAGGGAGATGATAAGTGTCTTAAGATGGCAATGTCATGGGGCTTTATGATTCGCAAGAAAATTTAGGCTTGTCATATTATCGCGTGACAAATATTCTACAGAGGCAACAAGCCATGAGAAAAATTTAATATGAGATCAATGGGTTTTTACATGAAAGTGTAAAGACGTCCTGCAATTTCATCGCAAGACGGCAATGTCATGAGACTTTGTTCTCGCAAGGGAACTTAGAATTGTCATATTGTCGCAGAATATTGAAAGAATCAAGTTAAGGCAAGATCAATGGGTTGTTACATGTAAATGTAAGGACGTCCTGCGATTTTGTCGCAAATATCAAACGTGGCGAGATAAGACCTTTAATTAGGAAGGCAAAATAAGACCACACTAAAGATTATCAGAAAACACAAAATAGCAGCGAGA
Source organism: Papaver bracteatum (assembly GCA_023529315.1). Taxonomy (NCBI): domain Eukaryota; kingdom Viridiplantae; phylum Streptophyta; class Magnoliopsida; order Ranunculales; family Papaveraceae; genus Papaver; species Papaver bracteatum. The sequence goes on along the minus strand of JAJJWX010003840.1, from coordinate 129,268 downwards.
TTCTGGCAATAATTCTGGATGTTATTCTACTAAATTCATCATATTGCAGATGAATAACAGAGGAAAGTATGGGAATACATAAAATAATAACATTATTATTCATCATTATATGATAAATCTGTGTAGATAGTTAAAGATTGATGATTATATTAACCATATTGCAAAAAGAAATTGTTTTCTAATGTACACAGACAGAAGCAAGGGAAATCTATACACCAAGGTGAATTTAAGACTGGAAAAATTCGCAAGAAAAAATAGATAAGTTTACAAATTTTGAGAATAGGACCAAAAAGAGGAAAACAAGACTACTTCGATTCATCGTCGTCTTCACCAGATTTTTCTTATTCTTCATCTTCATTATCATCTCCACTAAATTGTTCAGCTTCACTATCAGAGATAATTAGGTTGGGAGTGTTCGCTGGGATTTCTTCCGTAAGGAAAGGATACAAGGAATGAGAAATATTATGAGCATCGCAGACCTTCTTGACGAAATTATTGCGAACGACAACAAGAGCATTGCTAAAATTTGCAGTAGAAAATTTTAATTGCTCTTTCAACCTTGAACATTTTTCATTGCGAGAAGCAAGTTCTTTCGTGGGCTTTTCTTTTTCAGCGTCAAGTTCTTCAACTCTTGTAGAATATCTCTTCTCAGATTCTGCGGGTATATAATGACAGATCAGAGATTTGACAGAAATATATAAGAGACAAGAAGATATTAAGAAGGAAAAATAAAAAACCTTCTCCTTCAGTGATCATATCTTTAATCAAAGCTGATTGTTCAGCATGAAGACTAACATCTACACCTAGGTTATTCCTGGCATTATCAAGAACTTTCGCAGCCCAAGCAAATTCATCATCATCATTAATAAGAAGACGGGAACAGATTTGGTTTTCTCTTTTAATAAGAGCATCTCTCTCGCGGATAAGTTTATCTATGTGGATTTGGACTTTAAGGAGGGTTTTATGAAAATCCGCTAAGGTTTGTGCCCCCTGTCTAGATATGCGATCCCTTTCATCTATAAGATCACTTTTTTGGGCTCTTAGAATCCTGATTTCTTCTTTAGAATTAAGATATTGACGCTTGGATGCATTGGACGCTTTCAATCTAAATGATCAATTGCTAAAAGGTGAAATTTGGATCTAAGATCATCTACAGAAAGAGAGTTAATCTGTTCATTTGAATAACTAACTAAGGATTCATTAAGACGATTGAGAAGTGTATCATCATCTATTGGATTCGGAAAAGAACGAAGGAATACAGCTTCGTCAGAAAGGCCATAAACATCTGCGAGGAAGAATATTAAGAACAAAATGCAAGGAATACAAGGGTAAAAGGAAAGAGAAAGATTTCTTACCATAAAGATGATCATTCGCAGCTTGGAGGCTTGCGACCTTTTCTCGCGAGAAAGTAAGATTAGTTTCCAATTGCTTGATTTGTTTTCCTAAAGGTTAGCTGACCCAGATTCCAAATCCACATTCTTCTTGCGAAGAACGACATTCTTCTCGTGAAAATAAGCACACCTCCTCTCCAAGTCTGAGGCAATGACAAAAGAATCTCTACCAGTCTATTTAGAAATGGTTAGGTTTGTCAAAACAAATTTAATCATAATTTCGGAATAAAATAAAGAAGTGAAAGAATAAAAACATACCAAAATACTGAGAGAATTCAGAAGACTTGGAGACATTGATCTGGAAATTACTTCAAGAGAGTCATTGTCAACTAACAGGGTATCATCGCAAATCTTTGCGAGAGCTAAGCACGTTTCATTAACAGCTTCATCTCCAAAGTCACGAGGAATGCCGCGAGGGTTACCAAATATATGAGATAATTGAGTCATAGAAGACTCAGGTTGAAAATTTTCCTTCACAGTGAAAGTACCAGCATCATCATCATTGTCATCAGTATTCTCGCTGGAACTCTCACTAGATTGAGAATAATAAGGTGTAAGAATTTGAATTCTTCTCTTTTTTGAAGGGGGAGCAGTAGACTTTTCCTTGTGAGGAACAGTGGATTTGCCCTTAGGGGGAACATTAGATTTTTCTCTGCGAGGAATAAAAGATTTTTCTTTGCGAGGACTGTCTTTTCTTTTGTCTTTCCCTTTAGTCTTTGCGGGCTTTATAGGTTCAATTTCTTCAATAACCTTCAAAAAACATAGATGAAGGTAATAAATAGAGGCAACAATATATTGTTCAGAATGAGTAAAGAGTATTTCTTACTTCATCCGTGAAGGACTTAAGAGCCAAATAAATGTTGGGATTCCCACTATTCTGGTATCTAAGTTTTATTCTTTTAATCTGAAAAAATTGGAATGATCATCGAGAATACATATCAGGATATGAAAACAATAATAATAATAATTTGGGAACACACCTCAGAATCTTTTTCAGACCAATTAAAGATCCATGGTTGATACTCTGCGAGATTCGCAGGTAAACTATGAGTACCAGAGATGTAAGAACCCTCTAACATCTAGGGGAATTTGCACCATTTATCATCTTTAGAATAGCGAGGGGTTGAATTGTTGCATGGATGCCAGTCAATGTCCATCATAAGAACCTTGTCGTCAGCAATGCCATCTTTCTTTTGTAGACGGACACCCCAACAAGTTCTATCCTTCTTCATGGGGATCACTTCATAATTTGTGAAAAAAATTCTCCACAGTATAATTTTCAGAAATGATTGGAATTTCTTTAAATTTGGGATTCTTCGCGGACTCAGGATATAGAGATTTCTTACCGGCGCCGCGAGTAGCATATTCAAGTAACATACGGATACAATATCCACTCAACTGATATATTGCTCGCGAAAATTTCTTATGCGAGAGAATTTCATAAAATAAAGGAAGTTCAGGATTGAAAAGGGTAATAGGAAGACCAGCTTCTAACTGACTTAGAGAGACCATAATTTTCTCGCTGGAAGAAGGATGATCAGAAAATAAATTGATAGAAAGTTCATATCTGGGAGATTGATTGGGGATGGTAGATAATTTAAAACCTAGACCTCGAAGTTTCTGTTGATAAAGTTCAAAAGTATCTTGATTTATACGACTAACGGGGGACATTTTTAGTATGGGAATGGAAAAATTGTTGAAAAAGAATCTAAGCTCAAAAGAGGAAGAAAAACTACAGTAGTAGATCCGGAATTTATGGAAGAACAGTAAATTTGCAGAGCGAAGAAAGAAGAAGGTAAAAAGAAGGAAAGAAAAGAATGAAGGAAGTATTTATATAAGAAGAAGAATCTCGAGAAGATAAGTGTATTTAATGCGAAGAGAAGACGTGAACGGTTGAAATGCAACGGTTGAAAAAGACGTGTCAGAAATTGAATGGAAGAAAAAATACGTGTGATAAATCTAGCGAAGGATGTAGAAACGTGCCAGAGTGAAAGAAAAAATGGAAAGATGAGCAGTTGAGGCATTTTTATTCTCATGATCTTTCCTTCTTCGCGGAAAAGACATGAGAAGAGGAAAGATGTTGAACCAGAATATCGTCACTATATTGTTCTTGCGAGAATAAACGACATTCCTGCGAGTTATGCTACGAGATTCTCTAACAACGTACTGAAAGTGTTGCAGGATGATCTAATAAATGACGTAATGAATTATGATAGCCAAAACACGAGAAGAGTGTGGTGATTCTGCGAGGATTAAAGTAACTGTGAGATTTGATATTATAGTTGTTGCGAATGTCTCGCGATTCAGATCAGAAATTAAAGGACAGCTTAGCTGTCATCCACTATGTAACTACCATATATATAGAGGACCAGTAGATTTGAGAGGAGGGAGATAATTTTTGGGTGATGAGAAAATCTTGAGGAGAGAGAAAAACTTAGAGAAGGCGGTTGTATTCTTGATTTCTTATATTTCCTGTAATTCTTTGTGGATCAGATTAATAAAAAATATTGTTCTTTATCTTCAAATTATGTCTTAATCTTTGTGAATTCTTACTAAGGGTGTAGTGTAGGATTTCCTTCAACTACATGTAACTTCATAAAATTTGTGCGCTAGTATTTTTTCTTTTCTTATGCTACCTGGAGTCTATGGAACTCATGTGACATTGATCTATAGGCTTCCATTAAATATTCGTGTTGCTTTTCTAAATGGTTCAACATATCTGCCAAGTTCTTGCCCTTTATTTCTGAATCTGAAATACCAAATTCTGATTATGTATGAAATTTGAGCTAACAAGCTGCAATTCAGCCTTCAGTTAATTCAGATCATGCTCTTACTTAATCAGAATTTTACTAGTACTTCAGTATCATTTCTCTAGGTTAAATGTAAGTGATCTAAATGACACTAACTCATCAATTACCTAAATGAACTAGTTTCCATCACACCATTTACTTCAAATTTGATAAAAATATCCAAAACTGAGAAGGATACATAGTAGTAAAGCAGTTGATGTGGTCGTTTGCATGTTAAAATTAATGTTACTTTCTCACTACTCAAAATATATTATGAAGCAAGGGTAAGAAATTATTGTCCCCACGTAGAGGTCTGGGTTTATTATTTGTTCTGATTATTTATGTAAAAAGGGGTGTTTTCTGATTTATATTAAACTAAACTAAGCTAAAATCTAACATGCAAATCAAACAAGTGAAAATATTGGTTAAGAATTTCCTTATCATTCACAAATATGTTTTTGTTTTAATAATTAGAATTGATATTTAATCTGTTGGAACAATTATTGAAAATAGCTTCCAAAACAATTGTAAAAACAAACAAAATAAAAATATTATGCCTGAGTTACGACCAGGTCGCTCTCTTTTAAACGTTTCGCGGCTCTGCTAAAGATTGTGCAAGCATTTCTTCCATGTCGCATCGTTCCCAGGATAAAATAGCCGAGTGAAATCTCTTTCATAATCACTCTTGCATTTTGAGAGTACGTGATACTTGTACACTTCTCTTCTTTCTCAACACCAAATGTTAGAAAAATAAGTAACGATCACATATCTTTTTTTTTCTTTTTCTCATTCATTACAACAAAATAAATTTCTTTAATGACGAGATAAACAAGGAATTTGATCGAGTTTTATGAACCATGTGATGTATATATAAGGGTCTTAGAGTCACAACAAGAATCATTGAGAGTTTGGGGGACCAAACAGAGGGGAAGAAAAGAAGGAAATCAAGTTGCAGGAATAGTTGTTGCTGCTGAAGAACACGAAGAATATTGACCTTCAGAACAGTCGTTAATTTTACGATACTTTTCTTTTATCGGTTTCTGTAACAGTGATTTATCAACACTTATATCCGTTGCAAATATCTGAATTAACACTTTTCACCTCTTTTTAAACACTTTTGAGCTATGAACCAATATTTTGAGCAAGTGGTTAATATTAGGAGTTAAACCCCTTAGATAAGGCAACTGAGGAAGCCATTGTTCCAAGAAAAGTGGTATATTTCTATTTATAATGAATTTTACAATTTCTTTTATGATTCTTTTCCTTAAATAAGAATTGTTTTAAAGATTATAATTGAGCAGTTGTGATTTCTTTTGATAGACCATGCTTGCCAAGGGTTTTGATGTTCTATGCTTTGGATTTACAATTCTTGCTTTGGAAATATACTTTTGCAACATATTAGAGTCACTTTGAACGAAAAGAATTGTATGAATATTAATTAGATTGAATCACTTTAATTGGTTAATGGTGGAATCCAATGTCTCGGTGCTTTTTATAATCTTGATAACAACTTCATCTTGAGTTTTCTAATTTAATTATTAGAATTTGAATTTAAGAATCATCCTTCACAAGTCTGAGTTGAACGAATCTTACTACCACTTCACAACAACTTTAAAAATCTCACCAATTTCTGGCGCCGCCGACGCAAACTTATTTTTAGGTTTAGCGTTTTAGATTTTAGGTTTTGTTTTTAGTTTTATTTTATTTTTTAGATTTTATTTCTTTTGTTCTCTTTTTGGATCAAAAAGAGATAGGATCCAAAGAGGTTATGTATGTGATTGATTAAAGACTTATGGGATCATAGCAAGAGGCAAAGTGAAAAGAGCGGAAAAGAAGACAAAAAAATTTTAGGGTTTTTTTTTTTTGTAATTTTTAGAAAACTGTATTAGGGTTTGTTATTATCTTGTGTAATTTTATTTTTGGATATTTTGGACATTCTTTAGACTTTATTATTTTTCAATTGAAAGGAAGGATTAAAATTAAATATAAATTGTTTGCATAGAAGGAGAACAATTACGATATTTTATTTGCACCTTGGGTTCGTACATTGACATATGAGTCGATGGCCCGAGTTGACTACAACCGATTTGTCGCCCGTTTGGAACGGCAGGTAAGATTTTAGACACCCGTGAATTCCCTGTCAGCGGGTTTATCGGATTCCTTCGTATGCATATATGTTGAGGACTGAATACGTACTTTAATTTCCTAGTAAAGGGAGGGTAAGGCCAGACCATACAAGATAAAGTTTCAGATTTCATTACCGTTATCGTCTTTCCCGCCTTAGGAAAGAGTTCTCAACGCGAACCTAAGCTTAATATTTTGACTAGAACGAGACCGATATGGTGAACTAGATTATAGGAAAAGTCATTCAATAGGATTGTTGTAACACCCCGAGTTCCATACCAGGGTCAAACCCATATGGAGATTCGAACTCGAAGCGTTACGGGTCAGAAAGAGACTTAAAATTTTATTTTTATTTTTATCAAATTAATATATCAAAATTTATCATTGGGAAAAATATCATTTCTTAGGTTTAAAATTTCCTTCACAATATTCTACATGAAACATTTGATATCGATTTCCACTTCAAACAAATACAAGTAAACAATTCAATCACTAAGATACCCATTCCTAACTTCCGTTGCGCAACTCCAATAAATCTGCAAGGAATGTCAATTGGGGTGAGATTTCAGCTTAATAGAATGCATCCCCATTCTCTAAAGATGTGAAAATAAATATAAATCAATCAAAGAGAACATACAACATGAGATTTTGCACAACTTCGAGGATTCAATTATACGTTCAATTAACAAGCTCACATTTTCAATAATATTACAAACAAATAATCCAATTTAGGATTCAATACATCATTGATAACAACAAAATTCATCCATTTAAGTTTCAACACATGAGTTCATAACACCAATTATGTTTCCAACAAATCATTTAATCTAAATTTCAACACATGATTCACAAATTAATATTATCACAAAAAGCCATGAGTTCACGGTTCGAAAACCTTGGTTCGTACACCCACCTATCATTTCTCGGCATGAACAGCCTCCACTGATGGTCAAGAACAAAAGTTTCTTTGTGGATCATACCCATCTGCTCTCGGGTATCATTTCCCGTTTTATTTTTCGTTATCCGGCACGAACAACCGCTATTGATGGTCAGGAAACACAAGTTCCTACATGGGGATCATTACCATTTAACTCTCGGGGATAATTACCCGCCGTTAGCATGAAACATGTTCCACCTAACGGTAAACATATGAACTCATTTCCTTTTATTAATCATTTTTACAAACAACACAAGCAACCATGGCTTAACAACATGAATTTCTTTAAAGAATTTATGCAAACAAGCTAACTACTGACATTTTACATCATACATCTTATGGTGATTACTTTATCCGATCTTCCTAAAATTCTAGGAACATATATAACTCAATAAATAACTACATATCCAAATCGAAAAAGCGGGGGTACAACAACCACACCCAATATTTTGTTTGGCAATCTGAATAGACAAACTCCAATATACTTTCAATAGAATCAACTAGACAGTCAGACTCAATCTAGAGAAAAGTATATCAAAGAGTTTTATATCACTATCTCTCAATTCAATCTGCAATTAGCAAATAGAAATTTGCGAGCCCGGTTGAATATATAAGAAGTAACTTGAACGGTACCAAAGACCAATGTTCAAGGATCAATCAATTTCAATCAACAACTAAAGGTTGGATTTTCCAATTGATCGATTCAACGCACAACCTGTGATATTTCAATTTTCATAATAAAATATAATGCGGAAAAGAAATAACACAGACACCATAATTTTTCAGATTTGAACACCATACTGTATTAAGCCACTATAGATACTAGTATACTACCAATGAACTTCAGACTGTACTGTAGTTGAACCCTAATCAATCTCACACTGATTCAAGGTACATTTTCACTCCTTACGCCTCTGATCCCAACATGATACTACACACTTGATTCCCTTAGATGATCTAACCCACAACTAAGAGTTGCTACGACACAAAGTTGAAAACTTGATAAACAAATATGTCTCACACAGAAAAGTCTATTGGAATAGATAAATCTGTCTCTCACAAAAATACCTATGAGTTTTGTTCCGTCTTTTGATAAATCAAGGTGCACTGGAACCAATTGCTAAAACCAAACTTATATTCCCGTAGAACAACATAGTATTATCAATCACCTCACAATAATCTTAATCGTATGGTAGCGAAAAAAGATATTGTGGAATCACAAACAATGAGACGAAGATGTTTGTGACTAGTTTTAATCTTAACTATCGGAGATAAAATCTCGAGAAAATATTAGAGAAGATAGTACTCAATACAATAGAAGAAGTAAGATCAGAACACACAACTACAGAGAAAATAGTTGGGTCTGGCTTCACAATCCCAATAAAGTCTTTAAGACATTAACCTACAGGGTTTCATGAAAAACTTAAGGTTAAAGGAGAATCGACTCTAGCTTATACAACTAGTATCACACATGAGGTTTGGGGATTATGTTTCCCAGTTGTTAGAGTTATCCTTTATATAGTTTTCAAATCAGGGTTTTCGATCTAAGTTACCTTGGTAACAAAGCATTTAATATTCACCGTTAGATGAAAACCTGATTAGATTCAAGCTAATATATTTTAACCGTTAGATCGAACTTTGCTTGTTATACATAAATAAAATGTACCCTCATTTAGGTTTATGTAACTGTACCTAAACGTGTACACCATGTTGGTTCAACCGTAGTTAACCGAAGTTATCTATATGAACACTCTCATATCAACCTTATTCATCTTAACCATAACTAGTTCAAATGACTCAATTGAAACTAGTTGGAGAGTTATTCAATGCTATATTCTCATAGAAGTATACAAGAACACAATTGAAAAAAAATATGTTTGATTCACTCGAATCAATTCATGAACATTATAGCTACGGTTTGCAAAGAATGCATTCCTTAATATATAAATGTATTAGTTCATGAACAAACCGATTTTAGAACTTTAAGCACTCAAGTATGCGAACGGGTACGCATACTTAAGTAGCCGGTCTGAGTTTGGGTTCGCCAATATGCGAACGGGTATGCTTACCTTAGTACACTTCCAAAACCCAACAGAAATTCCTGAACCTATACCTTACGCAAGTATGCATAACGGTATGTGTACTTGGTACACGGAATTTCACAACTACGAGTACGCATACGGGTATGCATACCATAGTTCCGGTAATGGATCACATACATGCAAGAATGCACACTATGTTCATAATCCAATAGTTCTAAACTCTATTTCAATCATTGAAATTTTCTTAGAGGATGACAATAGCCGTTTTCACACACTATTAGCATCAAAGCAATTTTCAAGTTATTAAAATAATCATTATGAAACATTCCAAGTCTACACCAAATTATTGTATCACACTGTTTGTAGGTGAAAAAGGTTTCTGCTAATTTCGGTAATTTCAGGTGTACGGGTGAGAAACAATTTAAACCCCAAACAATGTACTGCAAGGGAGTACTTTAGATTCAAGAAATAATTTAGGTTTTCGGGTCAAAGGTTACCATGCGTTGTCTGGTAACCTTGGATGGATAGGATTTTCTCCTGGGGTTGAAGGGAAACCATTGATTGTTACACGCATTTGTTTTGGTAGCCGCATAGGGAATCCCAGCATGTTGGCACAGCTAGGGTCAAGGCAGGCGGCGTTTGGCCTGGAAAGTGGGGCCAAGGATTTGCTTATGTGCGCATGACACGGCTAGCTTGGCTAGGTGCGTGATAGGTGTCTAAAACACCTTATTATTTATCTATTGTTTATGCTTTCTATGCTAGTTTTCTTGTAAATTATGTATCTTATGCTTTGTTTTTGAGTATTTAGGTACTTTGGAGTCATTTGGATCAAAAGAAGAGGAAACATGGCAAAAGCGTTGGAGGCGGATTGTGTCTCATTATTTGCTTTTATTTCTTCATCTATGTCTGAAAAGTATGCCAGCTTTAGTGATGCAAATTATGTCTGAAAAGCATGGCGGCTTTAATGATGTTAAGACGTTGAAGATAAGAAGTGGACATGAAATGCAAGAGGCGGTTGCAGCTGGTGGAAGAGCATTTATTTGGAGCATAAAGGGGCAAAGTTGTTATTTCACGGACGAACACTAGCTGGAGCCCAGTCAAGGTTAAGGGGAAACTTGGAGAAGTACTAAAAACTGACCAGCTGTAGGTACCAAATATCGCAAGGTATTGGTTCGCGAATATCGTAACAAGTATAATGGGAAGGTGTCACAAGATAATGCGATAATAGAAGAAACACGGAAGAAGTGTGAAGGATTTGCGAACATGAAATAGATTTGCGAATATAAGTTGCGATATTTCGCAGCTTACATACAGTTGTATAGATTTCCCTATAAATAGTAGTTCAAATGTAAAATTAGAGAGGTTCTTTTAGTGAGTGTTAGAAAATATCTTAGGAAAGAGAATAGAGAAAGTTGTAACTATTCTAGTTCCATTTAGGTACTTCTTTGTAATCAATTGAGAGCATTAATAAGAAAATTGTCATTCATCATCAAGAACTTCTTAAGTTTTACAAATTCTACTGAGGGTGTAGTTTTGGGATATTCTGCAACTACATAATTGGCGCTAGAAACAGGGACCTGAAGATCATCATGGCAGAAATTTGAAGGAATTTTGGAAATTTGAAGATCAAATGGAATCAACAGATGAAGATTGTAAAATAAAAGAATGTAATATGATCACAAAGACAATGATTGATGAATTTCATAACAACATAAAGGGAAAAATACACAAACGAGATTGTAGAGGAAGAAAGATTATGGAGGTGGAGAAAATAACAACTTTGAAAGAATGGGAAAAGCAGAAAATCACGTTTTCAGTAGCAGAAATTCCAAATGAAGACTTGAACCACACTTCACCATTAGTAGTCACAATTCCGAACATGCGAGAAGAGAGGAAAGCTACAAAATCTATAGAAAAATGGAAATTAAACCGAGTCTTGATTGATACAGGGAGTTCTGTTGATATTATATTCTATCATGCACTTAAGGGGATGGGGATCAAAGATGAAGAAATTACAAATTCAGAATATCTTATCCATGGATTGGGGAAATCTACAACAAAATCCAAAGGGGAAATAATGTTACGAGTATCGCTGGGAGAAATTGAATCACACATAGTTTTATGCGTGATAGATATGGAATCTCCATACAATATGCTGATAGGAAGACCATGGATTCATGCGATTAAAGCTGTTGTTTCGACATTACATCAATCAATTAAGTTTCCTACACCAAGCGGAATACAAGAGATAAAAGGAGATCTTGATAGTGCAAAATTTTGTTATCAGACTGAAGTAAAACAGTGTGGAGGAAGAGCCATAAAGAAACAGTTTCGCAGAAAACTTGCGAAAGAAGCAAAAAAGGAAGAGGAGTTCAGGGTGTACACAATAAGAGCAAAAGAAGGAAGAGGAATACCAAGTGAGATCCCAGAAAAAGAAGGAGAACCAATGAAAGTAATCAAAGAGCCAACACATATGGGAGAGCAAAGTCCTAGTTATGTCGCAGCAGAACCAACCAAAGAAATAAATATTGGAAGTAAAGAGGAGCCTTTAATCTTGCGAATTGGAACTAAGATGGACGAAGAAGAAGAAAAAAGAACTATTGATTTCTTACGAGAATACAAAGATATATTCGCAGGAGGTGTAGATGAAATACCAGGAATTGATCCATCAGTGGCGTGTCATAGATTGAACATAGATAAAAGTGTGAGACCATTCAAACAAAGAATAAGAAAGATTTCGCAAAATTATCATACACAAATAGAAGAAGAATTGCAAAAGATGTTGGATGCGGGAATCATAAGAGAAGAAAAATATCCAGAATGGATTGCGAATATGGTCATTGTTCTGAAGAAGAATAAAGGGATAAGGATTTGTATAAATTTCACTGATCTAAACAAAGCCTGTCCAAAAGATAGTTTTCCATTGCCAGATATACCACAAATGGTGGAATCAGCTGCAGGACATGATAGAGTCACTTCACTTGATGGGTATAAAGGGTACAATCAAATATCACTCGCAGAATAAGACCAAGAACATACTGCATTTTTTTCTCCAAGAGGTTTATATTGCTATGTGAAGATGCAATTTGGTCTACGAAATGCAGGTGCTACTTATCAACGAATGGTTGAAAAGGTGTTCGCAAAATGGATACATAAAACCTTAGAGGTGTATGTAGACGATATGTTGATAAAAAGTAAAGAAGCCAAAGGTCATGTGCGGGACTTGAAGGAAATATTTGAGCAAATGAGAAAATTCAACATCAAATTGAATCCTGAAAAATGTATAATTGGAGTTGCGTCAGGAAAATTCTTGGGATACATAGTATCAAAAGAGGGAATACAAGTCGATCCAGAAAAAGTACAAGCAGTTCGTGACATGCAAACACCTGCAACAGTAAAAGAAGTGCAAAAGCTGAATGGAATCTTAGCTTCACTTGGAAGGTTTATTTCGCGAATGTCAGATAAGTGCAAATATTTCTTCAACATACTTAAGAAGGGATTAAGATTCAAGTGGACTGATGAATGTGAAAAAGCTTTTCAAGGGATCAAGGAGTATCTCACGAATACATCCATATTACAGAAACCAGAGAAAGATGAAGAATTATTGGTATACCTCGCAACGACTCAATACGCTTTAAGTGCAGTTTTGTTGCGAACGGACGCAGGAGTAGAAAGGCCCATTTACTACATCAGTAAAACTTTTAACACAACAGAGAGAAATTATTCTAAAATGGAGAAGTTAATCTTAGCCCTGGTTTATGCATCATTCAAATTACGGATATACTTTCAAGCACATGTGATAAAAGTGGTTACCAAAGTTCCAATTGAGTCAGTCATGAAGAACACAAAACGATCAGGAAGAATAGAAAGATAGAATGCACAAATAAACCATTACAAGATAAAGTACGAAGTATTATCATCGCAAAAATCACAAGTTGTCGCAGATTTTTTAGCAAAATTTCCTTTGAAAGAATATGAGGCAGTAGAAGAGATGATGGAAGAATTTGGGAATCCAAAAGACTTGTTAACAGAACCAAATAGATGGGAAATTTTAGTAGATGGATCATCCAACAGTGAGGGGAATGGAGTGGGAGTTATGTTGATTTCACCAGAAGGAGAAAGAATAGCATTTTCATTCAGACTAGAATTTTCATCCACGAACAATGAAACAAAGTACGAAGATGTAGTGCATGCATTGAAGATCGCAATAGAAAAGAAGCTTGAAAGTATAAGAATAACAAGTGATTCTCAGTTGGTGATTTGTCAAATTAAAGGGGAATATACCACGAATGTGTCTTCTTTGAATAAATACAAGAAACTCGTTGATGAATTATCTGCGAAGATACCAAAGCTAAAATGGAGGCATATCACAAGGAAATACAATCGACTCGCAGATGCTTTTGCATTCATTCCAAGTATGATGACAAACCCTAACGCAAGAAATATCAAAATCCAGACAATTCAACATCCATCAGCAATTGCGATGGAAGTATAAAGGGAACTACCAGATAACATCGCAGAAGATATCGCAGATTGGAGAAAGGAAATTCATGCATATCTCGCAACAGGAGAAATATCCAGGAACATACTAGAAGCACATAAATTAAAGAGTCGTGCAACAAACTATGAACTACGAGAAGGAATTTTATACAGAAAATCTTTCAGTGGACCACCTCTAAGATGTTTAACTCGTGAAGAAGGAGAAAAAATATTGAAGATGTTACATGGAGGAGAAGCTGGAAATCATAGTGGGGGAAGATCTCTGGCATACAGAGCAAAAATACAAGGATATTACTGGCCTTATATGTACACAGACGCAAAATTGTTGGTAAGACGATGCAAAGAATGCCAACGACATGGGAAAAGAACTCACGCACAAGGAGCAACATTAACCTCTTCAACAAGTTGCTGGCCTTTTGGGAAATGGGGGTTGGACATTGTTGGCCCATTCTTACCTGGATCTGGGCAGAGAAGATTTTTAATAGTCGCAACAGATTATTTCACGAAGCTCGCAGAAGTAAAAGTAGTACAACATATTCGTGATAAGGATGTTTTTACATTCATATTCGAGAATATCATTTGTAGGTATGGAGTTCCAGCACAATTAGTATCTGACAATGGGAAACAATTTGAAGGGCAGAATATAGAGATGTTACTCAGTGCTTTTAGGATAAAATGTGGGAAATCAACTCCATTATATCCACAAGCTAATGGACAGGTAAAGGAAACAAATAAAACAATCGCAGACACAATCAAAAATAAATTAGAAGGACATCTCAAAGGGTGGTGCGAACAAGTACCTAGCGCAGTTTGGGAATACAATACAACTAGAAGAGAGGCAACTGGAATGTCTCCTTATTGCTTAACATATGGAGTAGAAGATGTATTGCCAACAGAGGTTGTAATTCCGACTACAAATAAAGAAGCCTGGGAAAGAAATTTATATGCAGGGGTGATATTAAGTGAATTAGATGATTTGGAAGAAAAAAGAGAAAAGGTGTTGCGATATATGAAAGTTTATCAGGAAAGATTAGCTCGAGAATATAACAAGAGAGTTATTGAACGTGAGTATCAACCAGGTGATTTGGTCATGCGAGAAACACCTCCATACCATAAAGAAAATGGAGGAAAATTAGCACCTAAATGGGATGGACCATATGTCATCGAAGAGGTTGTGGGAAGTGGAGCTTATCGGATGATGAATCCAGAAGGGAGAGACATGTGTTTAAGACTTGGTCGACCCTGGAATAGATTGTATTTAAAAAGGTATTATCCATAAACCTCATGAAAAATTTTGCGAATATGTTTTGCTCGCACGAAACTCAACAAAATTACGAATTTTTAAAATTCTTATTGCAATCAGCTTTCATTAAAGAAAGACGCAAAAATTACTTGTGAATAAAAGACCGCAAACTGTGATTAACTTTCAAAAAAGAAAGAAAGCCGCAAAAATTTTACACAGGCAAACCTTTGTGGCGTACACCCTAGTTCGCGAAGCAACATTTCGTAAGAGGCAAAGTCCTAAAGTACGTCATTTAAAGGGGTTACCTATAAGCATGGCTCAGGGAAACCGGAACACCACCAAGGAACCTGAGTACATGGACATTACGGGGTACAACCCAAAAGCGGGGTACCTATACGGGTTAGACACCTTGGATTCTCAACTTAATCTTGCGATGTAACATGATTTAGGTTGGGCGACTAAGGCATACTATCTTTCTCAAGAAGTGCAGAAAACGATCAAGGCTCCGAGGTACACGGTTGAGTCAAGAGTGTCGGATGGGCTTGAAGCACATCTGCAATTCTTGAAAAGTCTTGGCAAATGATGCACTTGGCCCAAAGATACCCCATAGGGTGCAACTTCGTAACTATAAGCCATATATGCAAAAAGGATAAGAGGTTGCGAACAAAAGTTGGTTGTTTGAAAAACCGGATGGGAAGAGATAACCTTGTATGGTCGATGTGCGCTTCCTTGAAGGGGCAACCAAGGGGAAGATAAAGGGCAGCACCCTCCATTATGGAGCTGATACGTTATATAAGACCCAAATGTCATGAGGCTTCTTGTTCGCAAGAACATAAAGGCTTGTCATATTTGTGCAACGATAATATTTCTGCGAGTAAAAAAAATAAATATATATATATATATATACATACTCGCAGAATTACATATAATAAAGTTAAGATGAGATCAATGGGTTATTATATGAAAGTGTTATAACGTCCTGCGATTTCATCGCAAGACGATAATGTCACGAGGTTGTATATTCGCAAGAATATTCAGACTTGTCATATTATCGCAAAAATATTATCACAAAAGAGGTGGCAAAATAAGACCTTTACTTAGGAATGCATGATAAGACCACAACAACTAATGAAATCAATTCCATCAATGTCGTCGAAGAAATTTTACAAGAATATATATCACGAATTCCTAACAAAAGAGGCAATTTTATTTGAAATTAAAGACGAATATTTCATATTCATTAAGTTTTACGAGGATTGAATACTTCTTCAAATATTGAATACTTCTTCAAAGATTGAATACTTCTTATAATTCTTCAAAGATTGAATACTTCTTATACTTCTTCAAAGATTCAATACTTATTATACTTCTTCAAAGGATATTTCATACTTCTTATACTTCTTCAAGGGTATTTCATACTTCTCATAATTCTCCACGGAGATTTCATACTTCTTATACTTCAAAGGGAAGATTTCTCATTTACTTCGCAAAAAATTGAAACTTCGCAACTTAAACTGAGGCAGATATTTTAATATTTACAACAATAATTGATCATCTGAAGAGAAATAATAAGGGGAAAGGGAATACTAAGCTAAGTCTTCAAGATATAGTATTTCTCTTCATATGATCAAGTCATGCAATTTCTCTTCATATGATTAAGTCATGCAAATCTAGAGAAAGATCAAAGTAGTATCGCAAAATACAAAGTATACTTCTTAAGGAAAACAAACAGTAAGCAGGATCGTTTGTAGAAAGAGAATCAACAGTAACCAATAAAAAGGGTTTAAAGGAAAGGAAAACAAAGTTGTTCGTAAAAAAGAGGAATAACAGTAGAATAATCGATCATGCTTAATGCTCCTCGTCAACGTTTTGTGCTGGATCTTTAGGAGGGGTATGACCATCAACAGGAACTTCTTTTTGGAGATCAGATTCTTTCTCACCACCATCTTCATCAGCAGCAACATGAGAATATTCCTCACCATCAAGTCCTTCATCATCACTCTCGTAATCAAAGTCACTATCAGGATCACGAACAACTTCATCATCAGATATTTCTAGAGGTTTAACTTTCACTGGAGGCAAGGATTTTGATAAGAGAATATTGTTTGCGAAGACTTGAGATTTTAAATGACTTTCACGAGATAAAGCCTTTTGGTGGTTAGTATCCTCAATGTCTTTGGCATAAGCAAGGTAGTTGAATCTCCGATTGGCACGATCACGTGAATCGGTTAAATGAGTAGAAAGCAAAGTATTCCTCTTGCGAATCTTAGAATAGGAGGACTGAAGCTTAGAACAGGTAGTTTCTAACGCAGCTTTAGCATTGCGAAGGTTGTTTTCGGGTTCTGCGAGTAAAATAAAATTCAAAGGAGTCAATCATGCGAATATAACAAAGTTCAAAAATATGTCAAAGGCAGTCAAATTTTAATGACTACCTTCTCTTTGTGAAGTAAGAAATTGAGCTAAAGATAGACAACAATTCTTCATTTGATCCATAGCTTTATCAAAACCATTACCAACTAATCCTTCAAGTCTGGATTGAAGCTTTTGATCTTTAGAATGAAGAAATTCGTTATCCTTCGCAAGTTTTTTATTAAGGTTTCTTACTTGGGAATGTTCTTCTTTAAGTTTATTCCTCTTAGTGTTCAGGATTATATTCTTATTGAGAAGGGATTTCTTCTCGGCAGCAAAAGAACTTCTCTCAGCATCTGAAGACTTCTTTAATTCCTCAAGTTCACCTTTTAACAAATAAAGGAGATTTTCTTGATCGCAACATTTACTCTGAAGAACATTCAATTGTTGCGAAGAAACGGTCATTGTATTCAAATACGAACATCTTTGTTTTGATAAGGTTTCATTCTCTTCTAATAGGGTTTCTATTCTTAAATCGGCTTTAGTCAAAGAAGAAGTGAGCTGAGATATTTCATCATTCAAAAACTTTTGATCGTAAATTAATTGGGTATTCTCTTGGAAAAGGGCGTCAAAATTATCAAGAGCACATGAATGAAGATTAGATAAGTAGGAGAATTGGTTCAAAAGATTTGCATGCTTGGATTGAGATTCTTTTGCGTCTGATTCATGATGAAGTACCAACATTCTACATTTCTGGATAGATACTATAAAGGGGAATGGGTTTAAATGGGTGTTTCAAGCGTGTGAGGAATAGAAGTAAACAAAAGGGAAAAATATAGAGATAATAGTAATACCTTTTAATGCATCATTCCTCTTGCGAAGGATCGCACAATCTAGAGAATCATTCTGAAGCTGATGATTCACTTTACGAAGATTCTCACATTCCGCTTTCAAAGATTCCTGAGATTGGCGAAGCAATTCAACTTCTTTTTCCAAGGTTTGATGTGAAATAGAAATATCAGGATTGATGAAATTATTGAGCACTTCGCAAAATTCAGATTGCGAACGAAATTTTGAAGACTTCGCAGTACTACTTAAAACCTCAGATAACATTTGAAAAGTTGAATAAATTCCATCTCGAGCTTCTTGAGAAAGAGGAGAAGAATTTGAAGGAATCAGAGCAAGTTGTAAATTTCTTGGAGCAACCTCACTCAAAGGACTAGGGGTAAAAATGGGTTTTTTGAGAGACGGAGTTGAGAAAGTATCTTGCGAAGGTTGATCTTGAATAAGTGTTGATAAATTCACATTGATGGGAGACTGAAAACTGGGTAATGGAGTAGAGGCAGGAGTTTGCGAAGAAGTATTTTCACGAGGGGGAGAGGAAAATTCTTCATCAACCTCAGGACGGAAGTCATCGATTGAAATTGATGGTGTGGGTTTAATCATACGAGTTCTCTTATTGGGATTGGGTTTTTCACCGACCTACGAATCAAAAGGAAGATTAAAAACTGAGGCAACAATATATTGTTTAAAAAGGAAGACAAAGTATTTTAACTACCTTTTGATTCTCGGATTTTCTTCTTCGAAGATTAGGACTTGAGTTTTTAGTTGAAGGTTTCACTTGAGGGGTAGCTTTGCTGAAAAAAATCAAAATCAAACAATAAATTGGATAGAAATCAAAGGAATAAACAAATAAAAGATGCGAGAAATAAAAGAAAATTACCTTGGAGAACTCATGATGGGATTAACAGGAAGAGAAAGTGATAACCGAAAATGTTATAAGAAGATGAAGTTGCAGAAGTAAAAAGAGAAGGTAAGAAAAAGATAAGGAAGGGAATAAAAGGAATTTATATAAGGGAATGGTTAAGAAAAGGACGGTTACAATAGATGTGTCCAAATCCTAATAAAAAGAATAAGTAACGGTTATATTCTCAAGATCATTACTTCTTCGCAGAAATGACATGAGAAGAGGCAAGATGTAGGTACCATATATCGCAAGGTATTGGTTCGCGAATATCGTAACAAGTATAATGGGAAGGTGTCACAAGATAATGCAATAATATAAGAAACACGGAAGAAGTGTGAAGGATTTGCGAACATGAAATAGATTTGCGAATATAAGTTGCGATATTTCGCAGCTTACATACAGTTGTATAGATTTCCCTATAAATAGTAGTTCAAATGTAAAATTAGAGAGGTTCTTTTAGTGAGTGTTAGAAAATATCTTAGGAAAGAGAATAGAGAAAGTTGTAACTATTCTAGTTCCATTTAGGTACTTCTTTGTAATCAATTGAGAGCATTAATAAGAAAATTGTCATTCATCATCAAGAACTTCTTAAGTTTTACAAATTCTACTGAGGGTGTAGTTGTGGGATATTCTGCAACTACACCAGCGGTGGTTGCTAGTCTTGGGTGTACCCATCCTACCCTAATATACCAACCCTAAATCGAGAAGAGTCATTTCTTTCTCAATTATTTTTTCATGAAATTAAGAAAGCGAAGCAGCTGTGACTGCTGGTGAGCTCGAGAGAAATCGGAGAAGAAATTGAGGGGATGAACTCGTTCCTATTGGATGAAATGTTATTAGGGTTCGATTCGTCTCTGTAATTAAAGAAAAGATGAAGCTGGTGATGGTCTGGTGATGCTGTTCAAGATATGGGTTTCTGATATCAAAGAAGAAGAAGAAGAAATTAAAACAAGTATGGGATTGTGGCCAAGATTAGGTGGAATTGATTCTGGAGATGAAGAAGAACAATGGGTTTTGAGGATGGTGAAAATTAAGGGTTTGTTGAAAATGATGAATCTGTTGCTGCTATGGATGGGATTTTTGAGCAGTGTTGGCATCAAACTGCAATCAAAGCAGATGGGTTCTTGTTGCTGTTGTGAATTGGTGTAAAATAGCCGAGAGAAAAAACATTGGATCTGTTGAGATTGGGATCGAGAATTGGATAAGAGCTGCTGCTGGACTAAGAGATGATGGGGTATGTTGTTGCTTCTGGTGACAGAAAAGAATAGCTATTGGTGGTGTTTGAGTTATTGAAGTTACAGAGCATACAATGATGCTGTTGTTACTAGATAATGATGAGTGAATCGGGCACAAGAAGAAGCTACAAAGAATGGTTCGATGGTTGAGGAGAAATTAGTGGTTGGAGATGGTGATAGCTTGAAGCTCTGTGGTAATTGAATGCCAGGCTGTAGTGAAGAGGTCTGGTATTGATGAAATGGGTTTCTGGTGAGTTTGTAAAGATGCAGATGCAGATATGCTGCTGCTGCCAGTTAGAGAAGAAGCTGTGATGCTGGTAGTTGTCATTGAATCTCATGCCCTATGAGATGAGTGATCAAAGGGTTGCTCTCAGATTCGAGTTGCTGCTGCTGAATAGAAGAAATGGGTTTTGGTACTTTGTTAAAGTCTGCAAAATGGCCAGGCAAGTGTGTAGCTGAGTTATGGAGCTAAATTGCGCAACTGGAAGTGGTAAAATTGCAGGTTACAGTGGTGAGTTTGTGTAAAAGATGGCTAGGTGCAGTTGGAGTTGGCTATGGAGGCAATGAGATAGGAGATGCTAATGGATACTGGTAGCAGTGAGGATTTTCATGGGTTTATATTGCAAAACAAGATTGATGCTGCTATGGTTCCATCAATATTGAGAGTTATCTGTGATTGAGAATGGGTTGTGCTATGTTACAGGGATTGAATGATGTTGGTCAATGAAGCTGTAGTGGAAGGGGATATTATGTGTTGGATCTGTTGAAGCTAGGGATGATATTGAGTTACAGTTGCAGGTGTTGAAAGAGGCATTAGAACAGAGCCATCTTGGCCATGACTGAAGTTGCAGACGCTCCAGCCAACATGGCTGGAAATAAAACACAAAAGATACAGCCATCTTGGCCGTGAACTGCAAAAAATCTTGCCTGGACTGACTCGGGTCAACTGACTTAGTTGACTCCGAGTTGACCTGGTTGACTAACGGTCTGACCAGAATGACCGTGAACTTTAACGGTGGACCGACGGAATATTCAGTCGACGAAGAAGAATTTTCAGGTGTCCGACGGTGATGGATTCCGACCAATTTCCGGCCAAAAACACAGTTTTCCGGTGATCATTTTTGGGACATATTTTCTACACGGTTTTCTCTCACTTGTGGGCTTGGTGTACTTCTATCTAATGGACTTTGAAGACTAAACCTAATTTTGGAACAAGAAGAGCTATATAAAGGAAGTTTCCTACTTCTTTTGAGATCACGTTTTATTCTATTCTTGGAGCTTTGCAGAGAACTACTTCTAGGGTTTTCTTTCGTTTATTTTTCATCTTTTTTCTTTAATGATTATGATTATGATGAACTCCATTAGTATGAGTATCTAAACACAATTATTGGTTATGGGATAAAGTTGATTTCTTCAAGCATGTTATTTAATTCAATGAATTAGTTTTGTCTCAATTTTATCGTTTATGATTCATTGTTTTTATTATCATATGATTTGAATGCTAGTTTGGTTGAGTCCGGTATAAATTGGATTTGTTTTCATATCTATAGCTATATTAGGGTTTTCAATATGTAAAAGTTGTTATCTCTGATTTTTAATAGCATCTTGTGGTTAATACTTGTAGTGATACATCTTTTTAATCGCATATGAATCATAACCTTTGTTAAAACAAATTAATGCTTTTACACGTTTGTTTGCATCGATTAGTCTTATTTTATAGAACTTATTGCTCTTAGGGAGTTAAATCTAATTATGCTTTTACACTTTAGGTTGCTTTTTAAGAAGATGTCACAATAGCATCTTTTAATGTTGTTTGTGATAAAATCAGGAAATAAACGAGATACTCTTGCGATCAAGATATCTTAGGGCTTTTGATAATTGCGAGATTAAATTACCAATTCTAATCATAGATGAAAAATACATGTTTTTGAATGATACTATCACTTAACCAATATCTTCTCCTTATTGATTATTCCAACTATTTGCTTTATTTTATTTTATTACTTTGATAAAAACAAAACACACCCTTGGGTTATTTTGGTTACTTAAGAATCTGAAAATTGCATAACAACAATCTCCTCTCTGTGGATACGAACTCTTTCTTATCACATACTTCATTCATATTTAGTAGAGTGAGAAAGTGAATTTATTTTTGCTCGGCTGACAACCGATCAAATTTTGGCGCCGTTTCCGGGGAGGCATTCGGCTTGTTATATAGTTTTTAGTTTCTTTTTATTATTTCTTCTTGCATACTTGTGTTTCGTTTCTTGTCTTATTTCTTGTCTTGTTTCTTGTTATATAGTTTTTGTTTCTTGTCTTGTTTCTTTTTTCGTTTCTTGTCTTGTTTCTCACTTGTTTGCAAGAATTGTTTTTCAGGTACCTAATCCCTGGCTTCTAAAGATTGGAATTATCCAAGGTGCGGGATAGCTACTCGAAAAGGCACAATACTCCAACCAAGGCAAGGCACAACGGAAGAACACAACTTGGAAGTAGAACACGAAGCTCTTCAGCAAGAAGGAGAGGAAGTAGAACACGAGATTCCTTTTGAAGAAGAAGGAGAAGGAGAAGAAGCAATGGGTGACGCTGCAAATCGTACACTCAAGGACTTGGCTTCGCACAAGATGGATACACAGCGAGGTTGTATTCAAACCGACTCTACTTTTGAGATAAAGCCGGGATTGCTTAGAGAATTACCAAATTTCCATGGCATGGTGAATGAAGATCCAAACAAGCATCTTATGGACTTCCACACCATTGTCAATACTATGCTTCCAGCGAATATGGAGGCCGATGGTGCTATGTTGAAGGTTTTCCGATTCTCTTTGGCGGATAGTGCAAAGGATTGGTTATATTATTTTCCTCCAGGAAGTGTCACAACTTGGAATGGGTTGAAGAAACTCTTCTTAGAGAGATATTTTCCTGCATCTAAGGCTACTAAAATTCACAAGGAGATTTGCGGAATGAATCAAAATGTGGGAGAATCGTTATATGATTGTTGGGAACGATAAAAGAGGTTGGTGGCAAGCTGTCCTCATCACCAATTTAGTGACGCTATGATCATCCAATACTTCTATGAAGGACTCCAATCAAGTGATAGGAATCTTATTGACACAGCGGGTGGTGGTGCACTAGTGAGCAAGACGGTGGCACAAGCTAGAGAGTTGATTGAAAACATGGCAGCAAACTCCCAACAATTCTTGAGTCGTGGTTCAGATGTGCTTCTTAGGAGAGTCAATGAAGTGAGAGAGGTGGAGGAACTTCGTCAACAAATTGGTAACATGTCAGCAATGATGCAACAAGTTGCAGCCGCGGTGATACCAAGTTCTCATGGGTATGAAGACGTCAATGAGCAAGCTAATGCAGTCTTTCCAAATCAGCAAAGACGGTATGATCCTTATTCCAACACTTACAATCTGGGATGGAGAGATCACCCCAATTTTAGCTATGAGAATAAGCAAGGAGTAGTTCAACAATCCAACATCAACAATTCGGGTGGATTTTAACCTTAAAAACAACAATTCCATCCGCGTCAACAATTTCAACAACAACAACAACAACCTCAAAATCAGGGGTCAAGTATGGAAGAGTTGATGAAATCTTTTATGAAAAGAATGGAGAGCACGGTGAAAGAGTTGCAAACCCAAGTTGTTTCTATGGCTCTTGAGTTGAACCAAATGAAGGAATACAATAGTGGGAAACTCCCTTCTCAACCTATCAACCCAAAAGGAGATGTGAATGCGATTACGTTGAGAAGTGGTACACAACTTGTGCCACCCGAAGTTGCTGATTCGGGCAAGGTGGAAACACCAAAGGAACCTGTTTTGGAGGAGAAAAATGAGGATTCTCCCCAAACTTCTGAGGTACCTATTCCTAACTCTAAAACCCCTATTCCTACTTATGTTCCTCCTTTACCTTTTCCTCGCAGATTTGCAAATTCTAAGAAGGAGGCACTAGAAAAGGAGATTTTAGATGTTCTTAAGAAGATTCATGTGAACATACCACTCATTGATGCTATTAAGCAAGTTCCAAAGTATGCAAAAGTGTTGAAGGACTTGTGTACCAATAAGAAAAGGCTTAAAGGTAATGAAGTGCTTAGTGTGGGGGAGAATTCTTCGGCAATCTTACAACACAAACTCCCACTGAAATGCAAAGACCCGGTGTTGATGGTGGATTTTAGTTCAGGGCTAAAATTGTAAAACCAAATAAATATATGTTGACATCCTGTAAGGGATAAAGCCATTAATGAAGTGATGAGTACTTCTTCACTTTACTAATTCACCTAGAATAGAGCATGTGGAAACAATCTCAGTATTCTGTGAATTAAATACACGAAATTCATCCAGGTTGGAGCATCTAGCAACAATCCCATACACCATGTGAATCTACATCATTATTGATTAATGCATGGCCAGCCTTGTATTTCCTGTACTTCTCCACTCTCATTATTTGTGCAGCATGACGAATGAGTGTTGCTCTCAGCATACCAGCATGAATCTCCAAGCATTAATAAGGAGACATGTGCGAAATACACGGACAGGCTGAAACTCTCGGTGTTATACTAGCCTGATTGAGTAAAGCCTCACGGCAGGTTATACTAGCCCCGTTGAGCGTCTCTCATGGCGGGTTATATTATCCCCGTTGAGTATAAAAAATACTACCCATGCTAGTCATGAAAAGTTGTTCTGCAAAGACAAGCTTAAAAAATAGATCTCAACCGTCCAACTTCGCAGGCATAGTTGGACGGCCTAGATCGCACCCGGGACCGAGTAGCATGCATGCACATGCTCACCGCCGGCCTACCTTCATCCTGGATTGATTGGTTTCCCCAAGGGGGCCGTAGAAACCACAAAACCGTTAGAGAGAAGTGGCGGACCCACAAACCCTAAAATTAGGGTTTGCTAAACAAGCAACTTGCGACCAAGTTTGGTGTCCCAACCACCGGCCGGTAGTACCAACGTGCTCACCGTGGGCTCGGATACACATCCAATGAATCGGACATTGAAGATTGCAGCCATCCATCTCGAAATTTGTGTCCCAACCACCGTCATCGTGGCGTGTTTGGATGGCATAGATCGCGCCTAACCAAGTGCACATGCTCGCCACCAACCCACCTCCCTGCTGGTGCAAACGGCTTCTTTATGGAGTCACACATCCAATGAATCTAGGGTTTGCGATTGAAGATTGCAGCCATCCATCTCGAAATTTGTTCGCCCATAAAATTATACGGTTTGGATAGATCAGATTCGGTCAAAAATCTCAAGCGTTGTTCGGACATCCGTTCATCGACATAGGCGTGCATTTGGTTTTATAAATGTGAGTTCGGCAGATCGCGCATATATGATAAATTTATAAGTATTATGACCTTATTACGAGACTAATTTGATTTGTATATGATTTATAAGATGAAAAAATATTTTTAGCGTGATTATTTAACAAGAAGTAAACAATTTAATCGCCTATAGACTTTTAAACAAAAATCAACACATAAAACATTGGTTAAACAACTACCAATAGAAAATTTTAATTGAATAATTGTATTTAAATATAAAGTATATACAAAATCAAACAAAACCAATCATTTATGGGAGTCACCTATGGGAGTTCTAGTTGAAATATCATTCGGATACGGTTGGATACGTTAAGTGAATCATTCGTGAGGTCCATATAATCCGGGAACTAGGTTCGGAGTTCAAATAGTTCGAAAGTATCATTCGGATTCGGTCAGTTCGGATACGTTCGAGAATCATTCGGGAATGATTCGGAGAATTACTAACTAGGAACCACCGTACATGAACGGTTTGGAGGCGTCGTCACCAAATGATTGCACCTATGTGACCACCGTGGGCCCACCTCCACGGTGAACCAATCGGTCGGTGCCCATGGTTGATGTACGTCTCGATTTGCGTGCCCAAAGGTGGCATGTAAGGCCACTTCTAATCTCGGCCATCCGTCATCACAGGCTAGAACGGGCGACCCAGATCGCTCCAATGAGATTCAACTCTACATGGGCGTGTAGATTGGCGTCCTGCCTGCCTGCAGAACCAATCGGTCCTCCCTTGCACGCCTCCCAAGGCATAAAACCGTTAGGGTGAAAAAGGAAGCTCGCAAGCTTTCTAAACCCTAACCCAACGGTTATCTCTCCATCAATCTCGTCCGTCCAAGTTCGCATGCTTGGATGAATAGCCTAGGAAGGGAGTTAGGTGGCAAACATGGCGATCACCATTCACCACTCTACCACACCATGTGGTCGGTAAAGGAAGGGTTTGCATGCGCAACTTCCAAACCATGATGGATATACTCAATGCAGTACCTGCATAGTATACACACGATACTTCACAAGTATCAATTTCCTTCCTGGGTTTTGCTTTCGGTCTGTTTTATCCTCCCGAATGAGCTTAAAACCTAAATATTCCCGTGCGGGGAGATAGGAAATTCTTTTCCGTATGGAATGGAGCGGCGGATCATCAAATTCCGAGTCCGTACTAGAATTCTACAATGATTCTAGTAAGGAGCGCTAATTAGGGTTTCTGGTGCAACGATCAACGGTTGCCCCTCATCTCAAGATGCAAAATCTCGACCGTCGAAGGTCACCAATCTAGAAAACTTCCCGAGCCTGACTTGCCAAGATACAACAACATGCTACATGTTTGACAAAACACTCGAGACATCAATCATGTCACAAACTGGGGGATACAAACTGGGGTATTGGTCTGGCGGTTTACAGCGTGCAACACGCCATCACAAGATCGTGTCAGGGAAACATGGGCGGATAGCGATGATAGGAGAAGTGGTAGAGTAACCGTGTGACACTAACACACAACTCCACTTCCTCCACTTTCCCACGAAAGACGTGATAAAGGCTTATTGACTTGTATAAATAGGCTCTCCTCCCTATTTCCAACAACACAGAAAACCAAGTGTTAATACCATCATATTCAACACCTAGAGCCTGCCTGCAATGTTTGCTAGCCTTCTCAACTTTCTGTTAACAAGTCATCAAATATCCTTCACCTTCACACTCTCAACACTTTCTTCGCTTCCCTCCCTAAGATCAACCTCATTTCCTTCACGTGTGACCGAAGCAAATCTGGAACAGACATTTCTTGGTTTAGGCCATAATTGTATAGATTATCTCTCGAATCAAAAGTGCTCCCGTGCAGCACATTTGTTGAAGGTTAAAACTCACTTCTCATTCACACACACCCAAATTACCTAAACCTGCAGAAGTAGTTTTCTCCCACAAACAATTGGCGACCACAGTGGGAGGATTAATCTCTCGGTTGTGAAGACAATTCCCTCAATACCAATTCAATTTCTCTGATTTCAAAATGGTGGATCTTAGGTCTGGATCAGCAACCAATCCTGACGGGACTAGCGCCGACAGAACTCCTGGTGTTGATATCCCAATTAGTGGTGTTACCGTACAGCCTTTCAGTGCAATCAATGTATCTCGTGTAATTAATTCCTTTACTACCAGCACCAGCGGAGCAGGAAAAGATATTCCATTGGGCGCGACACCTCCTATCACAAGAACCGCAAATCCCAGTATCTCCTCAAGTATAACGCCTCCAGCAGTCACCAGAGCAACAACTTCCACCCAATCATCAGGACGAGGAACTGGAGGATCAAGGGGAGGACCATCTCCCATTACCATCGCAGATTTGATGGAGAGGCAGGAAGTCCTTGCTAATACTCAAACGGATATGGCTGCAACTCAGAAAGAGGTACTCATTTTTCTTAATATATTAACTGATCGATTGCCAAAAGAGCCTCGACATCCCCTGGAGCCAACAGGGAGCGTGTTCAACGTACCCAGAGAAGGTACTTCAATGACGCAGGCCTACATGGACCTGATAAAAGAAGCAACATCATATATGGGCGGTCTTATCATGGAGACTCCTATACTGGGGACTAGTCATCACAACGATCATCCTCATTTAGACAACTTTACTACAAACCAGAGACCAATGGAGCAGGAAGTGGCATCTCTAGTGGAAAGATTGTGTAAACTCTTACATCTCTCGATGAATCAGCAGACGGAGACGTTTGCTGCAATTAATCAGATAAATATGAATGTGCACCTGACTCCTTCACATCAAGGAGTCTTAACCTCATCGGAAGCATATGTAAATGATGTTACATTTACAGAGGACGACATGATGACGGAGGAAGGTGACAACTGGCCCCTACATGTTGTTGCACGCATCAAGGGCTCAGATTTCAGGAATGCCCTCATCGACACAAGAGCGTCTTCGAATGTGATTACCCTCAAGGCTCTCAGGACATCCAAGATTCGCCCCTGCAAGATAATACAGAAGCCTACTACAATGACGGACTTCGAAGGAAACCAGACCAGCACATACGGTGTTTTCCTTTCAACATATCATCAGTTCCTGAATACCATGCTGGATAAAGAAGTTGTCTGTATTCCTGCATCACTGTATTATTAAGTATTGATGTATGGAGTGGAGTTATTCGAACCAAGAGAAGCTCCGCGAGAAGAACCATACAAAGTTCATTGCATCCCACTCCCTGTGTGGATGTCAATCCGGGAGGAGGACCGAATTGCATCATTAAGGGTTATTCCTCCCAATGCATATTGGCTGACAAGGCGTTCTTCTTCATCTAGTGAAGCAGCGAACCATGTTCACACCAAGAGGGAGACTGATGCACGTTCTCCCATCCCAGTGGAATACTACAACAACAACGAACCACAAGAACAAGTTCTAGATGCTCCACAACATCTGCAAGACGACACCAACCCCACAACTGATGAGATCGAAGATGAGGAATCTCCTAGGCCTATCTCCATCAGCTATACCTTGTGTAGGCATTCATAAAATATCTGGTTCAAGCTGGTCAGACAATCTCTGAGGGAATTCAGGCGTGAGATCAGGTGTTGCAGACACTAAAACAAATATTGCCCTAGGGACGACTCTCCTCTGCCTAACATCGACATGCTAGTAGGCCCCACAAGCGGACACGACATGTTCTCCTTCATGGATGGTTACAGCGGCTACAACCAGATAAGGATGTACGAGCATGACGCAAGTAAGATAGCTTTTCGAACTTCTCTCGGAAATTTTTAGTATATTGTACTGCCATTGGGTTAAAATAATTCTGGTACAACATATCAACGCTCTATGGCGGCAATCTTCCACTGGAGTTGATACCTCAAGGAGAAGCCTCAAGAGGATAATGATTTCCACGCGTCATGTCGAACAAAATCGAGTCACTCTATCAGACAATGGTGCATGTCTACCATGCTATGTTGGAGAATCTGCACTTTTGGTCATCCCCTGGAATTCGTGAAGTTATTGAACACTCATCAACGACAGCATCCACCCTGCTGGAAAACACCAGGCCTTCCAGTAATGAAGAGCCTCATGATGTTCGTGGAAGCATACATCCCACCAACAGGAAATACAATCTTCAGCCTTCCATAAGCAGTTTAGTTGAAGCAGCAAGAGGAAAGCCACCGAGATACAACGTCCTGCGCGTCCAACATCACCAACTCCAACTCCAGCACCCTATGCACAACTGACGCAATGGTGAAACAACGTCCAAGATATTCCATATCTGGATCAATGGTAACTACATCAGTGAGATAGCTTTCAGAATTTGTCCCCGTAGAAGAAGTAGTTTCTTTACCAAAGGAGTGTGACTGGGACTGCTTAGCACCGCCCATCTCGAGGACATCCTCATGAACCTAGCGTGGCAATACCTATCAAGTCGAAAGCTCTGGACTCGTGGGCAGGGGACTGTCTTCCCCTTCTCTATTTCATGAAAAAACATCAAGAAAGCCATTGGTTCCAGCTTATCATTCTAAACGAGACGATCTTTACCGAAGAGTGCCAAGTTCGTGCAAGTTTCCACCACACCTCTCCCTACCAATTTCAAATCACTGTTGCTGCTAATAACCGGGAATGTAAGATGGAGACACATAGATTACGCTTGGGGAATGAGGCTCAGCATGAGATTCCTTCGCCATCAGTAAAAGGACTTCTCTGATAGATGGTCAATCAAGAAGCATGTAAAAGGAAAACTGAATGGAAGAAGGAGCCTCTTCAACACTCTCTTCAGGAGTCGCCTCTTGTCTCAATGCTCACCAGGAGCCTCTTCCATGTTCGCTTCAGAATCCTACTTCAACACTCTTCAGGAGCCTCCAACATGTTCGCTTCATAATCCTGCTTCAACGCTTTTCAGGAGCCTCCAGCATGTTCGCTTCAGAATCCTTCTTCAACGCTCACCAGGAGCCTCCTCCATGTTCGCTTCAGAAGTCTTCTTCAACGCTTTTCAGGAGCCTCCAGCATGTTCTCTTCAGAAGCCTGCTTCAACGCTCACCAGGAGCCTCCTCCATGTTCGCTTCAGAAGCCTGCTTCAATGCTCTCACTAGGAGCCTCCTCCATGTTCTCTTCAGAAGCCTGCTTCAACGCTCTCACCAGGAGCCTCCTCTATGTTTGCTTCAGAAGCCTGCTTCAACGCTCTCACTAGGAGACTCCTCCACGTTCACTTCAGAAGCCTGCTTCAACGCTCTCACGAGGAGCCGTCTCCATGCTCGCTTAATAAGCTGTTTCAATGCTCTCTAAAGGAACCACATTTACATTTGAGCACACAAAGTTTATCAAAGCAGGAACATCAAGCATGCAGGCGCAGGCAAAGTTGAGCATGCAGGCGCAGGAAAAGTTGAGCATGCATGCATAACATGCAGGCGCTGGCAAGGTTGATCATGCAGGCGCAGGCAAGGTTGAGCATGTAGCATAAGGTTGAGCATGCAAGCATAGCATGTAGGCGCAGTCAAGGTTGAGTATGCAGGCATAGCATGCAGGTATCATACAGGGGCATGGAAGGTTGAACATGCCTATCAAGAAGGCACAACAATCCCAGATCAAGCAGGCGCATGATGAGTCCCACGGTTAAGAGAATTAGGCGGTCCCACATGCATATCAAGAAATCATATGACATGGAAAAAGTTTGAAAACGTGCACACAATGGACCCATGTTCGATCAAAGCATGCATAACTTCCCATGTTTGAAGAAAACAAGCCCATATAGGTTCCACGTTCGATCACGCAGGCGAAGTAGACCCATGAACGAAGCAAGCGCAACAGTCCGTCGATTAGGAACAACCCCACGATTGAGCATGTGCAGTAGTCCCCCGATCGAAGCAGGCATAACAAGTTCAACTGAAACAAGCAAGACCTACATCATGCTATGGGAACGCTCGCCTGCACGCCTCTTAAACGTGACATCCTCCGAGGACAGGATAACCCGTCTCTCCTGGTAACATCTAACTTTGTCTTATTAATTTTGTCTTTAAACTGTCACCATCTCATGCCTACCTCGCAACAGTGTAACTGTTGTGTGCTAGGCAGGGGACTTAATGTTGATGGTGGATTTTAGTTCAGGGCTAAAATTATAAAACCAAATAAATATATGTTGACATCCTGTAAGGGATAAAGCTATTAATGAAGTGATGAGTACTTCTTCACTTTACTAATTCACCTAGAATGGAGCATGTGGAAACAATCTCAGTATTCTGTGAATTAAATACACGAAATTCATCCAGGTTGGAGCATGTAGCAACAATCCCATACACCCTGTGAATCTACAACATTATTGATTAATATATGGCCAGCCTTGTATTTCCTGTACTTCTCCACTCTCATTATTTGTGCAATATGACGACTGAGTGTTGCTCTCAGAAGACCAAAACGAATCTCCAAGCATTAATAAGGAGACATGTGTGAAATACACGGACAGGCTGAAACTCTCGGTGTTATACTAGCCCGATTGAGTAAAGCCTCACGGCAGGTTATACTAGCCCCATTGAGCGTCTCTCATGGCGAGTTATATTATCCCCATTGAGTATAAAAAATACTACCCATGCTAGTCATGAAAAGCTGTTCTGCGAAGACAAGCTTAAAAAATGGATCTCAACCGTCCAACTTCGCAGGCATAGTTGGACGGCCTAGATCGCACGCGGTACCGAGTAGCATGCATGCACATGCTCACCGCCAGCCTACCTTCCTCCTGGATTGATTGGTTTCCCCAATGGGGCCGTAGAAACCACAAAACCGTTAGAGAGAAGTGGTGGACCCACAAACCCTAAAATTAGGGTTTGCTAAACAAGTTGCGACCAAGCAACTTGCAACCGGCGTATACGAACGGTTTGGTGTCCCAACCACTGGCAGGTAGTACCAACGTGCTCACTGTGGGCTCGGATACACATCCAATCAATCGGACATTGAAGATTACAGCCAGTCGTCTCGAAATTTGTGCCCAAAAGTAGCATGCTAGATCCCTTTTAATCTAAGACATCCGTCATCGCAGGCGTGTTTGAATGGCTTAGATCGCGCCTATGGTCGCAAACCAAGCATGCACATGCTCGCCATCAACCCACCTCCCTGCTGGTGCAAACGGCTTCTTTATAGGAGTCACAGACGTTGAGTTACGGTGGCGCAAAGGAAGCAAGCCCGCAAACCCTAAAACTAGGGTTTTCCGACAGTTGCGACCACGCAACTTGGAACCACCATACATAAACGGTTTGGAGGCGTCGTCACCAACTGATGGCACCTATGTAACCACCGTGGGCCCACCTCCACGGTGAACTAATCGGCCGGTGCCCATGGTTGTTGTACATCTCGATTTGCGTGCCCAAAGGTGGCATGTAAGGCCACTTCTAATCTCGGCCATCCGTCATCACAGGCTAGAACGGGAGACCCAGATCTCTCCAATGAGATTCAACTCTACATGGGCGTGTAGATTGGCGTCCTGCCTGCCTGCATGACCAATCGGTCCTCCCTTGCACTCCTCCCAAGGCATAAAACCGTTAGGGTGAAAAATGAAGCTCGCAAGCCTTCCAAACCCTAATCCAACGGTTATCTCTCCATCAATCTCGTCCGTCCAAGTTTGCATGCTTGGATGAATAGCCTAGGAAGGGAGTTAGGTGGCAAACATGGTGATCACCATTCACCACTCTACCACACCATGTGGTCGGTAAAGGAAGGGTTTGCATGCGCAACTTCCAAACCATGTTGGATATACTCAATGCAGTACCTGCATAGTATACACACGATACTTCACAAGTATCAATTTCCTTCCTAGGTTTTGCTTTCGGGCTGTTTTCTCGTCCCGAACGAGCTTAAAACCTAAATATTCCCGCGTTGGGAGATAGGAAATTCTTTTCCGTATGGAATGGAGAGGCGGATCATCAAAATCCGAGTCCGTACTAGAATTCTACAACGATTCTAGTAAGGAGCGCTAATTAGGGTTGCTGGTGCAACGATCAACGGTTGCCCCTCATCTCAATATGCAAAATCTCGACCGTCGAAGGTCACCAAGCTAGCAAGCTTCCCGAGCCTGACTTTCCAAGCTACAACAACATGCTACATGTTTTTCAAAACACTCGAGACATCAATCATGTCACAAACTGGGGTATTGGTCTGGCGGTTTACAGCGTGCAGCGTGCAACACGCCATCACAAGATCGTGTCAGGGAAACATGGGCGGATATCGATGATAGGAGAAGTAGGAGAGTAACCGTGTGACACTAACACACAACTCCACTTCCTCCATCACTCCACTTCCTTTACTTTCCCACGAGAGACGTGATAAAGGCTCATTGACTTGTATAAATAGGCTCTCCTCCCTATTTCCAACAACACAGAAAACCAAGTGTTAATACCATCGTATTCAACACCCAGAGCCTGCCTGCAACATTTGCTAGCCTGATCAACCTTCCGTTAACAAGTCATCAAATAGCCTTCACCTTCACACTCTCAACAATTTCTTCGCTTCCCTCCCTAAGATCAACCTCATTTCCTTCACGTGTGACCGAAGCAAATCTGGAATGGCCATTTCTTGGTTTAGGCCAGAATTGTATAGATTATCTCTCGAATCAAAAGTGCTCCCGTGCAGCACATTTGTTGAAGGTTAAAACTTACTTATCATTCACACACACCCAAATTACCTAAACCTGCAGAAGTAGTTTTCTCCCACAAACACCTGGGTAGCTTTGACATTCCCGTCAAAATTGGTAACACTACATTTAACAAAGCAATGTTAGACTTAGGTGCATCCGTTAATGTTATGCCTGCATCTATGTATAATTTACTTAATTTAGGTCCTCTTAAAAAGGCTGAAATTGTGTTGCAATTAGCCGATCGATCTAATGTTTACCCAATGGGTATTGTTGAGGATGTTCTTGTGCAGGTTAATCAACTAGTATTTCCAGCAGAGTATTGTGTCTTAGAGATGGATGAAGGTTCACCGGACTCGTCTCTTCCATTGCTACTTGGGCGTCCCTTCATGAAAACGGCGAAGACCATTATTGATGTGGATAAAGGAACGCTGACTATGGAGTTTGATGGAGAAGTAATACATTTCAACATTTTCGAGACGATGAGATATCCTAGTGATGTCCACTCTTGCTTCTCCGTTGATGTGATGGATACATTGGCACAACAAATGTTTGAATTGAATGGTGATGATGCTTTGGAAACCGTGTTAACTACATCCATGGATAATGGTGTAGAATGTGGTAATGAAGTCAAAGAAGCCCTTGGTGATCTCAACTCACTACAAGGATGCCCCAAAACTCATAATATCTCTTTTATTTCTTTACCATGCAGTGATGAATTTTTTTTACCTTCTATTGTTAAATCTCCAAAGTTAGAATTGAAACCTCTTCCTAGTCACTTAAAGTACTTGTACTTTGGTGAAAATAAAGAGTTACCTGTGATTGTTTCTAACGAGCTTAGTCAATTACAAGAGCAAAAACTTCTACGGGTGCTAAGGAAGCACAAGACGGCCATATGATGGAAAATTACCGATATCAAGGGTATAAGCCCTACCGTTTGTATGCACAAGATCCGATTGGAGGACGATACAAATCCTAAAAGGGAAGCGCAACGTCGTTTGAACCCCCCAATGATGGAAGTTGTGAAAAAGGAGATACACAAGCTTTTGGAAGTGGGTGTTATATACCCCATATCCGATAGCAAGTGGGTGAGCCAGGTACAAGTTGTACCAAAGAAATAAGGAGTGACCGTGGTGGAGAATGAACTTGTCCTAACTCGTGTGCAAACCGGTTGGAGGGTTTGTATTGATTACAGGAAATTGAATGCCACTACTAGAAAAGATCACTTTTCATTACCTTTTATTGATCAAATGCTTGAACGTTTAGCTGGACACTTTTATTATTGCTTTCTTGATGGCTATTCAGGTTATAATCAGATTGTGATAGCACCGGAGGATCAAGAGAAAACCACTTTCACTTGTCCTTTTGGTACTTTTGCTTATAGAAGGATGCCTTTTGGCTTGTGCAATGCTCCAGCTACTTTTCAAAGGTGTATGATAAGTATATTTTCAGAATATGTTGAAAACATAATCGAAGTGTTCATGGACGACTTTAGTGTCTTTGGTGATTCATTTGACCTTTGTTTGAACAATTTGTCACTAATCCTTGAACGATGTGTTGAAACAAATCTTGTGCTAAATTGGGAGAAGTGCCATTTCATGGTAACTCATGGCATAGTTTTAGGCCATATAATATCTTCCTAAAGGCTTGGAAGTTGATAAATCTAAGATAGACCTTATTCGTGCTCTAACCCCTCCCACTACGGT
This sequence comes from Papaver bracteatum, assembly GCA_023529315.1. NCBI lineage: Eukaryota > Viridiplantae > Streptophyta > Magnoliopsida > Ranunculales > Papaveraceae > Papaver > Papaver bracteatum. The sequence goes on along the minus strand of JAJJWX010003840.1, from coordinate 93,285 downwards.
GAGGGGGATACGCTCTTTTCTTGGTCATGCAGGGTTTTATCGTAGATTCATCAAGGATTTTTCCAAGATAGCATCACCACTTTGTACTCTATTGCAAAAAGATGTGGTTTTTAACTTTGACGAAAAGTGTGTGGCGGCATTCAATCGTTTGAAAGAACTTTTGATTTCAGCCCCTATCATTAAACCACCGGATTGGAGCAAGCCTTTTGAGATCATGTGTGATGCAAGTGACTATGTGGTTGGTGCGGTGCTTGGGCAGCATGTGGGGAAGATACCTCATGCTATTTATTATGCTTTTAGAACGTTAGATGAAGCCCAACAAAACTACACTACCACTGAAAAAGAGTTGTTAGCTATTTTTTTTGCTTTGGAAAAGTTTCGCTCTTATCTAATTGGTACAAAAGTTTTTGTCTTTTCAGATCATGCAGCACTTAGGTACTTTCTTACAAAGAAAGAGGCGAAACCGTGGCTCATATGATGGATTTTACTCTTGCAAGAGTTTGATATTGAAATCAAAGACAAGAAAGGAATTCAGAACACCATTTCGGATCATTTGAGCTGCCTTGTTGTGGACAAGGAAGCTATCCCATTGCGTGAAAGTTTCCCGGATGAGCAACTATTCTCAATTGCATTTGGAGAACCATGGTATGCGGATATTGTGAATTACTTGGTAACTAAACAAATCCCAAAGAACTTGTCTCGTGCTGAGAGGGACAAACTTAAGAGGTTATGGAACCAATATATATGGGATGATCCATACTTATGGAAACATGGCAGCGACCAAGTAATAAGAAGGTGCGTTCCCGAATCTGAATTTAACTCTATCTTGTCTTTTTGTCATTCCTATGCTTGCGGAGGACATTTTGGGAGTAAAAGAACCGCTCACAAGGTACTTGAAAGTGGTTTTTATTGGCCAACCTTGTTTAAGTATGCACATATATTTTGCACAACTTGTGATAGGTGCCAAAGAACAGGCAATCTACGTACTCGAAATCAAATGCCACAAACTTTTATTTAATTTATTGAAGTTTTTGATGTATGGGGTATTGATTTTATGGGTCCTTTTGTCAACTCCCATGGGAAGTTTTATATCTTACTTGATGTTGATTATGTCTCGAAATGGGTGGAAGCTAAGGCCACCCCAACTAATGATTCTAAAGTGGTTTCAGATTTTGTGCAAGCTAATATTTTTGCAAGGTTTGGAATTCCAAGAGCCATAATTAGCGATGGGGGTTCTCACTTCAAAAATAGTTTCTTACAAGGATTGTTGAAGAAGTACAATGTGTCGCACAAGATTGCAACACCTTATCATCCCCAAACCAATGGACAAGCCGAGGTGTCTAACCGAGATGTAAAATCCATACTAGATAAAATGGTGAATCCAACAAGGAATGATTGGAGCATGCGACTTAATGATGCTTTGTGGGCGTATAGAACCGCATACAAGACACCTATTGGGATGTATCCCTTTAGGATTGTGTACGGTAAACCTTGTCACTTACCCGTTGAGATTGAACATAAGGCGTTTTGGTCTATTAAGCAATGCAATATGGAGCTAGATGGTGCTGGAAAACAAAGAAAGTTGCAACTCCAAGAGCTAGAAGAGATTCTCAATGATGCATTTGAAAGCTCGCGCATTTACAAGGAGAAAACTAAGGCATTTCATGATTCTATGATTTCTAGAAAAACAAATTTGTGTTGGGCAAAAAGTGCTTTTGCTTAATTCTCGTTTGCAATTATTTCCGGGTAAATTAAGGTCACGTTGGATCAGACCTTTTATTATTACTAATGTGTTTTCCCATGGTGCAGCAGAAATTCGTAGCATAGCTACAGGAAAGGAGTTTAAAGTGAATGGACACCGGCTGAAACCATATTATGAGAACTTTACTTCCGAATTTGTGGAAGGTATGAACTTTGTGGAGGCACTCCCTCTAGAGGAGTCTTAGCAAACGAGGAGCATGTCGGGCTGACGACTTTAAACCAAGCGCTAAGTGGGAGGCAACCCACCGGTTTTGTATCTCTATCTTTATCTTTTTATTCTAAAGCATTTTATCTTGATTTTCTTGTTTTTGCATATCATTTGCGGAATTTCCCACCTTGAACTTTCTTTGGACGATTCAATTTTACATTGAGGACAATGTAAAGTTTAAGTGTGGGGGAGCATTTATATGTTTGTATATTTTGTTTTATGCCTTTAGTAAAAAAAATAGAAAAAAATAGAAAACCAAGAAAAAATTTGTGCTTTTTGAACTCCGAAATCTAGAAACTTGTGCCTTTAGGATGACACCATTAGTGGATGGAACCATCTTGGTTGCAGGATTTGAGGAACCAATTAACTGAAGGGGATGAACATAGCTCAGAAATCACAAATAATATGATAGTTGTTACCATATCTCGGAATATCACCATATCACATTCTATTTTTATTTTTCCATATTTATCCATTGTTCTCTAAGTGCTTTGGTGGGTCAATAAACATCGACTTGTTATTACTACTAGGATGAAATAGAGTGATTGAGTTGCTATAAAAAAAAACCGACCAATTAGACCAAACGGAATAAAAAGACACTTGGATAGCAGTATGTGTGAAACGTTGTCCCTGTCTTCGTCGCCTAAACAAGCGTGGAATGCAGGATCCAAGGCAACTATCACATTCTTGCTGACAAGAAGCATGCGCTTGGATCCCAAAGATCTAATCATGATGTCTACAAAAAAAAAAGTGAAAAAGAAAAGAAAGTATTATATTGGTTGAATAAAGTCACTCCTGGTTCCCTTGTATATGCCAGTGAGTTGATGTAGAATTCAGAACAGTAGCTAAATCCAATAGGATGCATAGGTTCATCTTGGAGGTGACCTTCAGACAAATATGGGAAACACCAATCACTTGTGAACATTCGCCAACATCTACATCTATATCCATCTTCTTAATATTTTCATTGTGATTGTGGTTTGTTAGTTTCTGAGTATTGTGGCTTATTCGACTAACTAATTAAAGCTTTATTTACTAATATATGAATTGAATTTGTGCAAGGTACCTCCTCCTGTAGTCATTTTGGATTCATTCATTGATTTGTCACAAATTGACGGAGTTGGCAATATAGGTTTTGTAGGAAGACCTCTTGTAAACCTTCACGAGACTAAAAATCGTCCACTAGGGACACCTAGGGGTTCAAAGGCTTGTTATTTATGCTAAAAGTGACCGTAGCCTCGATGAGACTGAGTTGTATGTATGTTTTATAATTATTTTGTTTAATTTTCTCGAGGACTAGCAAAGTCTAAGTGTGGGAGGATGATGAATAAGAACAATGGGTTTTGAGGCTGGTAAAAATTAAGGGTTTGTTGAAGATGATGAATCTGTTGCTACTATGGATGGGATTTCTGAGCGGTGTTGGCATCAAACTGCAATCAAAGCAGATGGGTTCTTGTTGCTATTGTGAATTGGTGTAAAAAATCCGAGAGAAGAAGCATTGGATCTGTTGAGATTGGGATCGATAATTGGAGAAGAGCTGCTGCTGGACTAAGAGATGATGGGGTCTATTGTTTCTTCCGGTGAAAGAAAATAATATATATTGGTGGTTTTTGAGTTATTGAAGTTACAGAGCATACAGTGATGCTGTTGTTACTAGCTAATGAGGAGTGAATCGGGCAGAAGAAGAAGCTACAAAGAATGGGTTCGATGGTTGAGGAGAAATCAGTGGTTGAAGATGGTGATGGTTTGAAGATCTATGGTAATTTAATGCCAGGATGCAGTGAGGAGGTATGGTATTGATGCAATGGGTTTCTGGTGAGTTTGTAAAGATGCAGATGCAGATATGTTGCTGCTGCCAGTTAGAGAAGAAGCTGTGATGCTGGTAGTTGACATTGAAGCTCATGCCATGTGAGATGAGTGATCAAAGGGTTGCTCTCAGATTCGAGTTGCTGCTGCTGAATAGAAGAAATGGGTTTTGGTACTTTGTTAAAGTCTGCGAAATGTCCAGGCAAGTGTGTAGCTGAGTTATGGAGCTAAACTGCGCAACTGGAAGTGGTAAAATTGCAGGTTACAGTGGTGAGTTTGTGTAAAATATGGCTAGGTGCAGTTGGAGTTGGCTATGAAGGCAATGAGTTAGGAGATGCTAATGGATACTGGTAGCAGTAAGCAGAGCAGTGAGAATTTTCATGGGTTGATGTTGCAAAACAAGAGTGATGCTGCTATGGTTACAGCAATATTGAGAGTTATCTGTGATTGAGAATGGGATGTGCTGTGTTACAGGGATTGAATGATGTTGGTCAATGAAGCTGTAGTGCAAGGGGATATTATGTGTTGGAGATTTTGAAGCCAGGGATGATACTGAGTTGCAGTTGCAGGTGTTGAAAAAGGCATTAGAACAGAGCCATCTTGGCCGTGACTGAAGTTGCAGACGCTCCAGCCAACATGGCTGGAAATGAAACACAAAAGATACAGCCATCTTGGCCGTGAACTGCAAAAACTCTGGCCTGGACTGACTCGGGTCAACTGACTTAGTTGACTCCGAGTTGACCTGGTTGACTAACGGTCTGACCAAAACGACCGTGAACTTTAACGGTGGACTGACGGAATATTCCGTCGACTGAGAAGAATTTTCAGGTGACCGGCGGCGATAGATTCATGCCAAAAACACAGTTTTCAGGCGAGCGTTTTTGGACATATTTTCTACACGGGTTTCTCTCACTTGTGGGCTTGGTGGACTTCTATCTAATGGACTTTGAAGACTAAACCTAATTTTGGAACAAGAAGAGCTATATAAAGGAAGTTTTCTACTTCTTTTGAGATCACGTTTTATTCTATTATTGGAGCTTTGCAGAGAACTACTTCTAGGGTTTGATTTCGTTTATTTTTCATCTTCTTTCTTTAATGATTATGATTATGATGAACTCCATTAATATGAGTAGCTAAATACAATTATTGGTTATGGGATAAAGTTGATTTCTTCAAGCATGTTATTTGATTCTATGAATTAGTTTTGTCTCAATTTTATCGTTTATGATTCATTGTTTTTATTATCATATGATTTGAATGCTAGTTTGGTTGAGTCCGGAATCAATTGGATTTGTTTTTATCTCTATAGCTATATTAGGGTTTTCAATACGTAAAAGTTGTTATCTCTAATTTTTAGTAGCATCTTGTGGTTAATACTTGTAGTGATACATCTTTTTAATCGCATATGAATCATAACCTTTGTTAAAACGAATTAGTGCTTTTACACGTTTGTTTGCATCGATTAGTCTTATTTCATAGAACTTATTGCTCTTAGGGAGTTAAATCTAATTGTGCTTTTACACTTTAGGTTGCTTTTTAAGAAGATGTCACAATAGCATCTTTTAATGTTGTTTGTGATAAAATCAGGAAATAAACGAGATACTCTTGCGATCAAGATATCTTAGGGCTTTTGATAATTGCGAGATTAAATTACCAATTTTAATCATAGATGAAAAATACATGTTTGTAAATGATACTATCCCTTAACCAATATCTTCTCCTTATTGATTATTCCAACTATTTTCTTTATTTTATTTTATTACTTTGATAAAAACAAAACACACCCTTGGGTTATTTTGGTTACTTAAGAATCTGAAAATTGCATAACAACAATCGCCTCTTTGAGGATATGAACTCTTTCTTATCACGTACTTCATTCATATTTAGTAGAGTGAGAAAGTGAATTTATTTTTGCTCGGCTGACAACCGATCAGTGCGGTTTTGGCTTGACATGTAGGGTCAAGGGTTTTTTTATAGGCGCATGGCGCGGCAAGCTTGGCGAGGTACGGTTTGGCTTGGCATGTGGAGCCAAGGGTTTGCCATGGGCGCATGGCGTATCTAGCTTGGCTAGGTGCGGTTTGGCTTGGCATGTGGGGCCAAGGGTTTGTTTATGGGCGCATGGCGTAGCCAGCTTGGCGAGGTGCGGTTTGTCTTGGAATGTGGGGCCAAGGGTTTTCCATGGGATCATAGCGTGTCTAGCTTAGCTAGGTGCGGTTTTTTCTTGGCATGTGGGGCTAAGGGTTTGGCGTGATCCAAGCTAGGTTCGTGACCAAGCTAGGGTTTTGGGCCAAAGGTCGTTTGGTAACCTTGGACGGCCAGGATTTTCTCCTGGGATTGAAGGGCAACCGTTGATTGCTGCATGCCTTTGTTTTGGTATCCATGAAGGGAAGGCCAATATGGTGGCGCGACTATGTTAGCATGTGGAAATGGCGAGGTACGTTTGGCATGGCGCAGTTGGTGTGGCTGGCATGGTTTGCCGTTAGCACAGGGGTGCATCTAGCATGGTTGGCATGCCTTGGCGCGGTTGGTGTAGCTGGCATGGTTTGACATTGGCACAGAGGTGCGGATATCATGGTTGGTATGCCTTGGCGCGGTTGGTGTGGCTGACATGGTTTGACATTGGCACAGGGGTGCGGCTAGCATGGTTGGCATGCCTTGGCGCGGTTGGTGTGGCTGGCGTGGTTTGCCATTGGTACAGGGGTGCGGCTATAATGGTTGGCATACCTTGGCGCGGTAGGTGTGGCCGACATGGTTTGCCATTGGCACACGTGGGAATTAGGGATTGGCTTGTCATAACCCTAATTGGTATTAAAAAAAGATACCCAAGTAATTTTTCACAGACACATTAAAGGTTTCAATAAATGCGCCTAGTAAAAGATTATTACTTAAATATTGTGACGTCACTGTCTGACTAGGGTTTAGGGTTTTACGATTTTAACCTTAAGCTAAAAACCACCATCAATATTAAGTCCCCTGCTTAGCTCGGAACAGGTGCCTTGTTTCGAGGTAAGCATATGATGGTGACAGATAAGGACGGAATCGAGACGTAAATCATTGCAATGATGGTCAGGAAAATCCGACTAACCTTTTTCGAGAGGTGAAGAGAGTTTTTGCTTCCCATGTTGGAGTCCCTGCGTAAGTTATACTGGGAATGCAGACCGTGTAGAGGTGAAACGAAAATTTCCGGCTTAGTCTGCTCGTACATCTCCGAGGAGAAATGGGCGCGGTCTTGGAAGGAAAATCATAATGGACGGCTTGGCTCGTGGGGCCAAGGGGTGGCGTGGTCTTGGAAGGAAAGCGCGCGTGGATGACTTGGTAGGATAGGGCCATGACAATGAAGTGGGAGGCCTAGCATGGTACGACCATGGAAATGCGAGACGTACACGGACATCTAGGCATGGTGAGGCCGCGTCAATGGAGCGGATGGCTCGGCCTGGTGCAGCCATGGTACGGCGCGGCTCGGTAAGGTGAGGCGTGCACGGATGACTAGGAGTGGTGAGGCCGCGATAATGGAGTGGATGGCTCGGCCTGATGCATCCATGGTACGATGCGGCTCGGTGAGTTGAGGCGTGCACGGACGGCTAGGAGTGGTGGGGCCAAGGCATGATGTGAGCGATCTTGGGCGTGGAAATTGGTCTTTGCGGGATAGGTTTCCTCTTTTCCTTATTTGGATAAAAATAGGAAATCCTTTCCTTGTTAAAACTACCAAGTATCACTTCTGTAAAAGGGGGCCGGTCTCTCCCTTTACTTCACACTTTTTTTTTTGCTCTAGTTGTGTGGAAGCGGTGAAACGGACGAGTGGACTAGGTATGTTTCCCAGTACTTCCTTTTTAACTTGCTTTCTTTTGCTTTCATGTGTTGGTGCAAACCCTAGTTGTAGGTATGTTCTGCACGAGCTTGTAGTAGCATTTAGGCATGAATACCGTAGCAATGTTGACCGTCTCCTTTTATTGCATAAAGTAGGCATGGGCTGGTAACTGTCATTCCCTGTTTTCTTTCATGTGCGTATTATGACCTCTAAATAAGTTGGCTTGTGTCTAGGATGGATTTCCCGTGAGAAAATAATTTTTGTGCTCTTTCTGTAATAATTTCTCTTCATATTGCTCTATTGTAGTTATCTCGGTAGTGAGAACAGTGTAAGAGAATTTTCTTTAGGATGTCAACAATTTCTACCGTACCGAAGGACGCGGGTAATTCCAATCCAAACGTAGATGATGAGTTCTTCACGACATCGGCCACGGTTAAGAGAAACCATCCCAAATACGTGTCGATCCTTCTGACTAGTTCGAAAAGTGAGGGAGAGGACCAATCGGTTCGGCCAGGAGGGGTAATAAGGTTTTGCTTTCAGAGGAAAGAATATAATGCCTCTCCTATCGACTTTAAAATCTCTGTGAGTCCGTTACGTTCCTTTGAGAAATGGATGCGATTCATTATGAGATAGGAGCATGTAAAAACCAATTTTACCAGGGAACAGATCGTTGATATTGTTGCGGCTTCCGGGGTGCTTCAGATTAGGAAAGATATTCCAGGCTTGGTTGCCTTCGTTTCCAGATGGTGTCTGGACACCCACACGGACATATGCAGGTGGGGTGAAATGACTATCTCCTTGGAGAGCGTGGATGTGTTGTTGAATCTTCCCAGAATTGGAAACCTCGACGTTAGGTTGTCTGCAGATGAAGAATAAATGCGCACCTCCATGGTTGCGAAGTCAAATGGATTTGTTCGGAAAGAAAACGAGACGAAGTGCTTATATGACTGATGGGTGTCTCAGTGGTGTCCTGACGAGCTGGAGTCGAACTAGAAGAATAACATACTTCATGTCACGGCTTTCTTGGCTATCCAGAGATATTTTTGACGACGACTCGAGCAAGAAAGAGATAAGGCAGGAACTTATCAAGTTTTCCATAAAATTGGCAAAAGGCGTAGTTCTCCCTATTGGTGGTTTGTTTCTTGGTTCTATGTATGCACACTTTGATCAGTTGGTTTCGGACATGCGTGCCCCAAATGGCTACATGAAAGTGGACTCGTATGTTCATGCCGCCTTTTTCTAGGCATGGTTGTGGGAGCATTTTGAGAAGTCTGCCCCAAAACCGTTGGTTATACTTCCCGAGTCTTGGGTTGGCTCCAGAATACTGCTGGTCGAACAGGCGCCCGAAGACTAATTCGAACCTAGTTACATTTATTAACAACTCGTACGCAGTTAATTTTCGTCCATGGGATCCAGTACACGCGTATATAACTCAGACTAGTACCTTTGCTCCTGCTTCGAACATGTATTTGTCTTCTGATAAAGATGGTCTGAGCGTTGGAGAAATGGTGTTCATGCGTAGCTGCACGCCCGGTCATGTGCCGTCTTTCTTTCGAGGATCTTGCAAAACAATCTCTTACAATATTGATAAGGCGGCTCGTCATATGGGTTTTGACCAAGGGGTCCCACTTGTTCGTCAGCCGGTTGTTTTAGAAGTCCTGTTGTTAACTGTTCTTGATGCTGGTGCTCTCGTGTCGGGTAAAAGTCTCCCTTTCCTTCTTGTGGAAAGGAATCCATCAACAACCTCCAAATATAACATATTTTGGCAGGACGAGTTTCTTGCTATACATGGATTCGTGAACGGTGTGGTAGATAATCATCGCGGCAAGCCTTCTCCTGCGGTTTTAGCGGAACATCCACTGTTGAGGGATTCCAAGAAGAAATCCGTTAGCCCGAATGCAGATAATCCCCAAGTGAAGGAGCGAAGATCTAAAAGCCGTGCCGGTGGTTTTCAGTCGGGTCTGATAGTTCTCCCTACTTTTAGTTTTTCCAATATGCGGGTATGTATGACTTTCCTCTTGGATTTAGCTGGATCGTTTATATCCTTGTTTCTTTTCTGAGAATGTGTCCTTGTATCTCGTCCAGGGTTTCAGCAGCGCGAACGCCTTTTCCAAACTTGCAAATAGTCAAAAAACATCGTTTTTCGAAGCGGAGGGTGGCGATGCCGAGTCTATCCATGGTGATGGGGATTCCTAAAAGGATGAAAGTTCAGAGTCTAGCGATGGCAAGAGTAGGTCTTCCGATAACTGTGTTGAATCTTCCTCTAGTCAGTCTGAAACTGATTCAGTGAGTCTTCTCAATGTTTTTTTTTTTTTAAGTAAAATTAAATTTTGATATTCTAGGAGGAAACCGTTCCTGGTAATGGTCTTGAAGTGGAAATTCGCCAGAGTGAAGACGTAACCGTACTTCTAATTATGGAAACCGTGATAGCTAGTGACTTAGACATTGAAATTCATCATCCTGAAGGCGCTGCCACGACTTATATGGTGAAGAGAAATCTGGGGCACGCTAGTGAAATTGTAGTCAGGGATCTCTTGTCGGTTGTTAACTCAGTTTCAGGTGTCATCTTCAATCCTCTGTATCTGTTCCCTTTCCCAGGTCATATGTTGATCAGTGTATTTAGCGTGCCAGTAAACATGCGACATTGTATAACAATATATGGAAAAGCTACGGTCATATTTCCATGACTAAGAAGATTACTAGTCGACATGCGTTGGTCAAGCGGGTGGAGGAAGTTTTATCTTCGATTGACAATATGTGCAACGTGACTGGTCATACGGTTTCTGAGGATGTAATCTCGAGCTGGAGGTTCCATCGTAACGTGTGCATGGACTTCGAATTCAACGTCCCTTGGTTCGTTGAAGGCCTCTCTGATGTCGAAAAGTATTTGGCTGAAGCAGTTGAAGGTCCTTTCACAGACATGATGAAGAAGCAGGAAGCGAAATTCAAGAAGTTGTGCAGGCATCTGAAATTGAAGAGGGCGGATCTCCATAGTACAAGGGATGCATTTGCTAAGAGGATCAAGCCGCTGCTGAAAAATTTTCCTTGAATATATCTCTATCTTTTGAACCTCTTATCTTTAGTTTTTTTTTTTTTTTGAAAAGGCAAATGAGACGCCTAGTTTATGGTTTTTGATTTTCTAGTTTTCTTGGGTTGATAGATGAATGTTACCTTGACGTTTTTGGATTATTATTTTTGGAATGAAATGTTTATAATTGTTTTTGGTTGTGATTGAAAGTGACATAGACATCCCAGAAAAACCACGGAACCGTGTGTTGGTAGATGACGTATGATGAAACATAACATGGCTATCGGTTTTATCATTCTTGTAAAATTTTAAAAAAACAAACCATGTATTTTGTCTAGGTAAGACTCACTTGGTTTCTTAGGTCTTCTGATAAAAAGTAAACCTTCCGGCTGTAAGACCGAGTTTTATGGGAAACACCGCCATGAAAAGTCCCCAGTCGTTACTGAGCCATCTGATAACCGAGCCGTTGATCCTTGGGCGGATCGTCTGCTTCTATCCTCTGGGAAGTCCCCAGTCATCCCTTTTCGTGTCATGACTGATAATCGAGCCTCCGGGTAACTGAGTCGGAGTGGATCATCTTCCTCTACCATATTGACGTATGGGTCGAAGAACGAGATCAACGACCGAAAATTGACATTGTAACCGAAATATCGAACCTCCCGCTGTGGTCGCCAATTATTTGTAGGTGAAAATGGTTTCTGATGATTTCGGTAATTTCAGGTATACGGGTGAGAAATAATTTAAACCCTAAATAATGTACTGCAAGGGAGTATTTTAGATTCGAGAGATCAATCTGTACAAATCCATCCTAAACCAAGAAATGGCCGTTCCGGACTTGTTTCAGTCACAAAGTGGAGGAGAATGGGTTGGTTCTAGGGAGGGAAGCAAGGAAAGTGATGAGACTAGTATAGTTAATTCTGGAAGAGTAGTTGCGTTACTACGACTTGTTATCAGAAAAGTGGGAAGGCTAACAAACGGTAAGCTAGCAAGTATTTTCTGAGTGTTGTATATTCCTGAATGAACTTGTTGTTCTGTGGAAATAGGTAAGACCTATTTATACAAGTCGAAGTGAAACGTACTCTAGTCTCATTAAGGGATGGATAAATGGGTAAGTAAATGGGAGGAGGTGATAAATGAATGCATGGAATTGATGTTACATAAAACCATTAACGTATGGAATTGATGTTCCATAAATCCGTTAACGCATGGAATTGATGTCAAGCGTTTCACCATTAAATCCCTATATTTACTAACCGCCTCACCCTTATGACACTTCCTTATGACGGGCGTAGTGTACGCCGCACACTGTAAACCGCCAAACCAATACCCAAAGAGGATCCCCCAGTTTGTGATATGTGTTTGATGTCTCGAATATTTTTTTGGAAAACATGTGGCATGTCATTTTTTCCTGACAAGTCGATCTTGGAAGACTTGGTAGCTTGGTGACCTTCGAAGGTCGAGATCTTGCATCTTAAGAGGAAAGGTAGCCGTTGACCGTCGCACTCTTTCGTTCGTTGGTGTCCGCATAGAGAAAGCCAGCATGGTGGCGCGGCTAAGATGGCATGCCATTGGCATGGCATAATAGCGCTGCTAGGTTAGCATGCCGTTGGCATGGCATGGTTTGGCGTGGCCAAACTTAGGTTTTCGGGCCAAAGGTTACCATGCGTTGTCTGGTAACCTTGGATGGCTGGGATTTGCTCCTTAGATTGAAGGGAAACCATTGATTATTGCACGCCTTCGTTTTGGCAGCCGCATAGGAAAGGCCAGCATGGTGGCGCGGCTAGGTTGGCATGACGTGAGCATGGCATGGTTTGGCGTGGCCAAACTTAGGTTTTCGGGCCAAAGGTTACCATGGGTTTTCAGGTAACCTTGGATGGCTAGGATTTGCTCCTGGGGTTGAAGGGAAACCGTTGATTGTTTCACGCCTTCATTTTGGTAGCCGCATAGGGAAGGCCAGCATGGTGGCGCGGCAAGGTCGGCATGCCATGAGCATGGCATGGTTTGGCGTGGCCAAACTTAGGTTTTCAGGCCAAAGGTTACCATGCGTTGTCTGATAACCTTGGATGGCTAGGATTTGCTCCTGGGGTTGAAGGGCAACCGTTTATTATTGCACACTTTCTTTTTGGTAGCCACGTAGGGAAGGCCAGCATGGTGGCGCAGCTAGGGTCAAGGCAGGGGGCGTTTGGCCTGGCATGTGGGGCCAAGGATTTGCTTATGGGCGCATGGCGCGACTAGATTGGCTAGGTGCAGTTTTGGCTTGGAATGTGGGGCCAAGGGTTTGTTTATGGCCGCATGACGCGGTAAGCTTGGCTAGGTGCGGTTTTGGCTTGGCATGTGGGGCCAAGGGTTTGTTTATGGGCGCATGGCGCGGTAAGCTTGGCTAGGTGCGAATTGGCTTGGCATGTGGGGCCAAGGGTTTGCCATGGGCGCACAGCGTGGCTATCTTGTCTAGGTGCGATTTTGCTTGGCATGTGGGGCCAAGGGTTTGCCATGGGCGCATGGCGCGGCTAGCTTGGATAAGTGCGGTTTTGGCTTGGCATGTGGGGCCAAGGGTTTTCCATGGGCGCATGGCGTGGCTAGCTTGGATAGGTGCGGTTTTGTCTTGTCATGTGGGGCCAAGGGTTTGGCGCGATCCAACCTAGGTTCGTGACCAAGCTAGGGTTTTGGGCCAAAGATCGTTTGGTAACCTTGGACGACCAGGATTTGCTCTTGGGATTGAATGGAAACCGTTGATTGTTGCATGCCTTCGTTTTGGTAGCCGCGTAGGGAAGGCCATTATGGTGGAACGGCTAAGTTGGCATGTGGCCATGGAGAGGTGTGTTTGGTATGGTGCGGTAGGTGTGGCTGGCATGGTTTGTCATTGGCACAAGGGTGCGTCTAGCATGGTTGGCATGCCTTGGCGCGGTTGGTGTAGCTGTCATGGTTTTCCATTGGCACAGAGGTGCGGCTAACATGGTTGGCATGCCTTGGCGCGTTGGTGTGGATGACATGGTATTTCATTGGCACCGGGGTGCGACTAGCATGCTTGGCATGCATTGGCGCGATTGGTGTGGCTGGCATGGTTTGCCGTTGGCATAGGGGTGCGGCTAGCATGGTTGGCGCGCCTTGGCGCGGTTGGTGTGGATGGCATGGTTTTCCATTGGCAAAGGGGTTCGGCTAGTATGGTTGGCATGCCTTGGCGCGGTTGGTGTGGCGGGCATGGTTTACCATTGGCACAGGGGTACGGCTAGCATGGTTGGCATGCCTTGGCGCGGTAGGTGTGGCCGGCATGGTTTGCCATTGGCACACGTGGGAATTAGGGTTTGGCTTGTCGTAACCCTAATTGGTATTAAAAAAAGATACCCCGGTAATTTTTCACAGACATATTAAAGGTTTCAATAAATGCGCCTAGTAAAAGATTATTACTTAAATGTTTTGACGTCATTGTCTGACTAGGGTTTAGGGTTTTACGATTTTAACCCTAAGCTAAAAACCACCACCAACACACACAAACCATGTAAGATGTCACTCGACGATTTTCACATGATCATCTTTTGACTTTCGTCAAGAATATAAGATGAACTTAGTTGAAGTGAAAGCTTACTAACACATATTTCGATAAATATGTAAGCGGGTTAATCTCAGCTCGAAATCTAAAATGTGTATAATCGACAATTATATAGTAATACGACTTTTGTCTCAATATAGGAGATATAATAGAAATACACTTTCCAAGTGATATATGAGTTTCAGTCTCTACATACCTTTTTTTGATGAAGTTCCACAAGCTCACCTTAGTAGTTCTTCGTCTTCAATTGATGAACACCGTGAAGTCTAATGCTCAACTACACAATATATCCTAGCCCGAGACATCACTATAAGTAGACTAAAACTCAATACTTATAGTTTTGATCACTAACATTGACAAACAAGCTTGATATAGTAAACTTGCGAGTTCGACCGAGTTGTGCTCTAACAATCTCCCCTTTGGTCAATTTTAGTGACAAAATTATTAATACATTTGGATTACAAAATAAATAAACTTTGTCGCTTCTCATCCAAATGCTTGATATCCTTGGTTCTTCAATATTACTCGAAATCTTCGTTACTTCCAAGTACTCCAATGATTCCAAATGTGTTCAATTCTGCATCATTGTTGTTGAAGATCCGTAGCATTTACAATGAGAAAACAGTTGCTCTCAATCATTGTTATACAATGTCATAGTATATTACACAGCATCAAAGTTCAATTGTATCACAACTTTGAAAATTATACTATGGTGATATGTATCACTCCCTTTAGTCAATACTTCATCTCACATGAAAACCACTCCCCCTTACATAATGATCAATTATCCATATTGTTAGAGCAGTGCTCAGTCGAACTCGCAAGCGTTGTTATATCAAGCTTGTTTGTAAATTTTAGTTTCCAAAACTATAAGTCTTTATTTTTAGTCTACTTATAGCTATGTCTCAGACTATGATAGAAAGTGTAGTTGAGCTCTAGAATCCACGGCGTACATCATGCAAAGACGAAGAACTACTCAAAGAACTAGTGGAACTTCATCGACTAAAAGGTATGTGAAGACTTGAACTTATCTATCACTCAAAAGTCTATCTACTCTATCTCCTATATTGACACAAAAGTCATATTGCTGTATAGACTTCGATTATATACATTTGCTATTTCGAGCCGAGTTCACTCGCTTATCTATTTCTCGAAATATGTGTTGGTAAGATTTCGCTTTTTCCAAGTTCATAATTACAAGTGACGAAAGTCATGTTGATTATTTCAATATCTTGAAAATCTCTTTGATGAAAAATAGTGTGTGAATAACCTCTATTTAACATCCTCAAAAAATGTTTCAATGATTGAAATGAGAGTTTAGAATATATAACCTTGAATGGATATGAACATTGTATGTGAATTCATACTTGTGTGAGTCCAAAATCCTTGAACTAAATTATGTGTACTTTACTGGTTCAGGATGTCCGGAAGCTAAGTCTGTGTACCCGTACACATACTGTCGGAAGTTTACATCCCGTGAATTTCTGTTGGAGTTTGTGAACTGAAAACAAACTCAAACCGGATACATAAGTATGCGTACCGGTATGTATACTAGAGTGGGTTATTTTTTTTAAACGGTTTATTCGTGAACTAAGACATATATAAACTAGGGAATGCATATTTTCAAACCGTGGATATAATGTTCATGAATCGATTCGAGTGAATCAATATCTTTTTTTTTTTTCGATTGTGTATTGTATACTTCTATGAGATCTAAGCAATTGAACAACTCTCTAACTAGTTCTTTTGAGTCATTTGAACTAGTTATGGTGAAGATGAATAAGGTTGATATGAAAGTGTTCATATGGCTAACCATTTAGTTAACTACTATTGAACCAACTAGGTGTATACGTTTAGGTACGGTTACGCAAACCTAAATGAACGTGCATTTCATTTGTGTATAACAAGCTAAGTTCGATCTAACAGTTCAAAGATATTAGCTTGAATCTAATCAGGTTTTCATCTAACGATAAATATTGAATGCATTGTTACTATGACCAGTCCTGCAAGTGAGCGTAATGATTGTGCATTACAGTGTTGCAGGACAAGTCAGAACTCCGTCGTAATGGCGCAATGCAAAGCCATAATAGCGCAACACAAGCCATAATAGCGGTATACTGTATAGACTGTCAAGTACTAAGATAATGGCACCCTATAGGGCCAGTGAAGCGCAAAGGTAGCACTACACTGTAAATATATTTGGCTAAGGAATGAATCTTATTGGCTAACATAATGGAGCTTCATTGAGGGATTGGCAAGACATGGCCAAAGTTGAAAAATGTCACATGCGATGTTGGCATTAATGCATATCTGTGGAATTGAGTTGGCCCAAACTCAAGGATCATGCAAAAGTGAAGAATAGGCTAGGAGTTGGTTTATGGCATTAGTTCAAGGCTGGCCAAAGCTTGAACAATGCAAACAAGCTAGTAATGCAAGAGTGGCATTACTATTTTCAAGCAAATTGGCGAAGTGAAGCATATGACGCATAAGCAACTAGAATGAGATTAAGAAGTTGGCCTTAGTGATTGAAGCACAAGGATTGTCCGTCCTTTAGCTTGGAGCAGTAAACGTGCAGGGCCAAGGTGGTTGAGCATTGGAATAAGGGAGAATTCGGTAAAGCATAAAAGTTGTGCAATGCGGCTCAAGTGACGGTTACAAGTTGGTTACGAGCTTCACAAGCATACCAATGACACGAGACAAAGGAGAATAGTTATAAAGTGAGTTTATAACCATATGGGAGTGATCATAACCACCAAGAATAGGTGTGGCGTCAATTGACTAGACAACTCAAAAGTTAGCAGTTGAAAAGCAATGTAGGCAGTTATGAAAACTACCTAATGGGACACATGGTTGTTCCATGCATGTGCAAGTGTTGTGAACGGTTTTGTCTAGTGAGTTTGCTGCATAAATAGTCATAAGGAGTGGGAAAATCAGTAGGCTTACATAGGAGAGAGTTCTTATGTTTTGAGAGAGTTAGGCATTCACCAAGAGGGTGAATGACCTGTTTTGGTCCATGTGATGGATGAGTTTTGTAATCTTCCTTTAGTGCAATAAAATGGGTTTGTTACAGTATATCTTTGTGTTCATTCTGTTTCTGATTTTTATGAGAATTGTTCAAGTACATGGCAGAACCTCTTATGCTTATGGGGGCATGAAGAGTTAGAGTGAAATAAGAAAATACTTTTGTTGTGCGAAGCCTTATGAGTGAAGGAAGATTGGGTGGAGTTGATTCACTACACCAAAATCGTTGATGGTCATGTCCCATGAAAATTTTAGGCGATTAAATGGGCATGTGATAGCAGGTATCAGAGCTATGTTAGTGGACACAGTTGCTGATTTTTCTCTCTTTTACTCAAGTTGGTGTCATTTGTTTGTCAAATTCAGTGGTGAATTGTTTGGGTTTCACTAGTATGGAGACTAGAAGAAGTTAGTCTTATGTGGAAAGATCATGTAAGGACCCTCAAGCTCGTCAACGATATTAGACTAGTCAAGAGACGAATTATACAATAATAACTCGATTAGTTTAACACGAACGTTAATTAAAATAAATTAATCTAACAACGGTATAGATACAAAATTAGTGTCGTTGAATAGATGTCGAAAAGTTGCGCATAATGGACTACTTGAACGTGTCATTCGGATACCAGACGAAGAAGATATCATCAATTTAGTAAGGGGAAAAAGGGTCTTTTCTCCATTAAACCGACTGGGGCTTCCCTTATCCTATCATTGGGTGTTCCATAGTTTTTCTTTGGTATTATCAACCCGGATCGATCAGATAAGCTCATTTATTTTCTTTCTTTCTCTTTCTTCTTCGTTCTTCTTCTCTTCTCGGTTCTTCTTCTTCTCTTTCTATGATTTTTCCTCTGCCGAGTGTCTATGAGAACTAATCGAGTAAATTAATTGGTTTTTTTGTGCGGTTGATGAAGGTTGGATGCTGCTGTCGATTGAGGTTTGGAGAAATTAATGAGTTAGAGTTCTGTGAGAAAAGATGAACTGAAATAGGGTTATATAGTCGATTGAAGTTCTGAAGATTTAGAAGATGATTTATAGGGCTATAATTAGATGAAGAATCATGGGTAGTCATTAATTGAAGTCTAAAGTTGGTTTTGATAAATTGAAGAATTAGGGTATCAGGAATGAATTCGAGCTCTTAGGTGAATTTTTGGGTTAATTAGGTTGTTGAGGGATGAAGAATAGAAGGGTTGAAGTTTAATTAAAGTTTTAAAGTTGTTTTGGTGACGATTTGAGAGTTAGGGTTTCATGTTATTCCCCAAATTAGAGTTAGGGTTTCTCCGGAATTTCAATTAGAGACGAATAACAATAATTAAGAAGTGAATTTGTATATTGATGAAAATGGTTAAGTTAACTCGACGTTTATGGAGTTGTTCATGAATAATTGAAGATTTAAGGTTTATAAGAAGTTCAAAGAAGAACTATAAGGTGGAGTTGTTGGTCAGGGGATTGAGTTAAAAGATGGGTTTGTTTAATTGAAGATTTTGATTGTTGATTTGGGTTCGAATAAGAGAAGTCTTGATTCGAAGATTGATTCAAGTACAGAGAAGCTTTGAGGTAATTGTCTTCTTAATAATTTTCTTAAGATATTGATTTCAGTTTATGAGTTTGTGGATGATGATGAATGCATAATGAAACTGAAGTTCATAGTTTAGAGTTTGTTGATTTTGCAAGTAAGTTAGTAGAACTAGTGGTTTGTGAATATTAAGATTGGAGATGGATGTGTGGGTATGAAATTAGTATTACAAGAATTGTAATTGTGTTGGTGGTTTCTAATGAATGTTATTAGTGGGTTGAGGTTGTGATATTGCAGCTGAAGGTGAACTAAATGTGTTGTGCAATGGTGCTGTCTAAAGAAGAGTTAGTTGAACTATTGTTGATTTGTGTTTGAGAAGATGAATTTCAGATTGTAATGAAGATGTTTTAAGGTTGTTGTGTATGTTGGTGTTTTTTGGAATTGAAGCCTCAGATGATGAACATGAAGGTGTTGATGTGGGTATGTTGAGTTGGAGTTGAGAAATGAACTGTTGCAGGTAAGTTGAGTTTATTTTTGTATATCAATTTTTAAAGATGTCATGGAACGAATGTTCATATGAAGATATGCATTATAGTTGTGATCTGCTAGAACTAAATTGATAAGGAGTGGGTTTGTGCTTGCTGTGTATGATGATGCTGGCTACATGAAGTTGAAGTTGGTCTGCATGTTGTGCTGGAATGAGATGTTATGTGACTGAAGTTTTGGAAAGAGAGTTAAGTGAATGTGTTGAGATGATCTGAGTTGGCTTAAAGCTGCAATTGCAGGTGAACTTAAATACAATTGTATTGAATTGTATTAGATTGGACTGAACTTGAGTTAGAGTTGTTAAAATTTAGAGTTTGAGTGTTGCACAATGGTTGTGCATTAGCATATCTTTGGCATGAGCAATGGCTCTGGCCTGTGTAAGTACTTTTGTCCTTGTGCCTTTCAGCCTAGTAAGTATCTGACTCTAGCTGACTTAGTCCATCTGACTGAGTCGAATCGGGTTTGACCCACTGAGTCATTAGTCTTGACTCGTTGACCATTGACCCTGGACATTGGCTTGACCTGGACGTTGACTTTTAGTTGACTTTAATGGACTTGGGCTTAGGGTAGTTTTCTTAGTTAGATGTTTTGGACCTCTCGTGGTCCGAATTATACTTGGACTTCTTTTACAAAGTTGTAGATATTCGTAAGACCTAGTTAATGGACTATAAAACTAACCTAATTGAATTGGTAAACATTTAGATATGCCAGAGATGGATAATGAAGATTTGTAGAACGATAAATGGGCTTGCAACCATTAGTTACACTTATATGATTCTTGTGTGAGACATTTTGGATAAATTCTTAGAGTTCTTGTGTGATTAACAGTTAGTCTTTATTAACAACGATATATTCAAAGGATGAACCAGTGGATCGTGGATCTCGAGGTAGGCGTGGCCTATCATCAAAAGGTGTGGGAATGCATTTGACTCTTTTGTAATCATTATTGTTGCTTTTATGAAAGTTTATGCTTAACAAACTCATTCAATGTCTTTCCGTGCATTCCATGCTTTGTTTAAAATGCATTATGTTAATCCTGTTGATTCTGTGAATCTTTCCACGATTTGGAAATGACTTGTATTGTTTTGTTGTCAATATGAATTGTTATGGGAAATGCGAATTTCCACTTGTGGTATATAGGATACGCTCCTTCACATTTATACCTACTTTAACTCAGATTTTATTGTTTAGAGTACTGGTCACCATGGTCTTGGTGGCATCCATAGCTATTAGGTGTGAATTGTCGGGTAGGGATTTACAACCATATTATACATTGTTTTACGAAGGAGTTTTTCCATATACATGTTTGTTTATTTGATTGACTTGGTCACTTTTTAATGCTTGAGAAAAACATTATTGTTTTCCAAATCTTGCCTATGATTACTTAGAAGTTAAATGTTAATTATTCCCACTTCAGTTTATGTGACAGATCAGGGTTGCGCAGCGAAAGCTTCAATGGTTGACTTCGCTAGTTGATTAACTTCTGTTATATTTATTATGTTGTATATTTTATTTAAAAACCAAATGACTATTATATATGTATCATTTGAGAGAAGATCTTGTATATATATTTCTGAGCGGGGTTAGCTTTGGGTTAAGTTCTGTATCGCATTTCTTAATTGAATGCTTAAGTGCATGTTTTAGATTTTAGTGCCTCTTTATTTAGTTAATCTATTGGATTAGTCGGCTGCTAGCTTAGGGAGCGCTACAAAGTTGGTATCAAAGCTCACTATTATATTAGATCTTATATGGGAAATAGTAGGAATAGCCAGTTCCAGTTAGTGAACTAGATTAGTTTAGAAATGTGTTGGGTTTGTGAGATAAATCTTAATCATTAAAAACTATCAATAATTAAAATAATTATTTGATTGATTGACTTGTTTGTTTGGTTGTTTATGTAATGAAATAATAATTGTAGGGTACACCAATAACTTTAGCTAATAAAGACTTGAGAATAATTAATCTAAAAAGTATGAACAAGTACACAAACCAATACTAAAAATGTAGAGAACATGTTTATTGATAAATCTTGAAAGTCACGTAGAAATTTATTAAGTATCTTGCCTTATACGTAGGGTCGATAATTTATAATCACATAAATGTTAATAATATTTTTGGACTTAATAATATTTGTAAGAGTAGTTAGAATAATATTTCAACCATAAATATTAACAATAAAATATTATTATAACAGTAACTATAAATGATATTAAAAGTAAATAGAATTTTAATAAAATTTTGTTAGCATTTATCAATTAATGTCACGTAGCACTTAACTTAACTAAAATTCATTAAAGATATATATAACGATAAAAATAATAATTATGATTAATTAAATAGTTATGGAAAATTTAATAACACTTGTTTACGGTTAAGTCTTATAAATTAAACTAATTACAAATTAGAGATATAAGTTTACTTCTAAACTAGATAACTAATGTAATGCTTATTAGGCGTTAGACTTAAGAAAACGAGGATATAATAATGTATAAAATGAAAAGACTCAATTTGTTAGAAATTTTGTACGGAAAATATTATTTTTAAAATGAAACAAACATACATGAAATAGTAATAATAGCAATCGGATATTTATTATAATATTATAATTAAAAGAAAATAAATTATTATATTGTTAGGATCCTTCTTCGTAAACAGATTTAATCATCTTTTGAAATGGAAAATTAGTGTGATGAAATTAAATTGTTAGAATTTAAATTAATATTATATTGAACATAAATTAAATTTATTTTGATCGAACTGCAATCCAAACAATTTAATTGACGCATTGAGTGGGGCAGCATCCGCAGTTGCCGAGGAGTTGCTGACTTCGATCAATGGGGTTGTCAACCTTTGGTTGGCAGGGAAATGCCCTAATATTTTAGGAGAATACATTGCTAGCGCGCCGCGCCTCTTACCCCATTGCTCAAACCCAAAGGAGGACTCGGGCCTATTGCGGTTGGTACCATTTGGCGTCGATTAGTCTCTAAGGTTGTTGCTTTCTCTGTTGGCAAAGATGTGGCTTCTTATTTATGGGATCATCAATTCGGTGTTGGTGTGCCTGGTGGAGGCGAGGGTATTTTACACTCTGTAATGGTTTGATGGAATTGAAAGGTCATTCAGATAAGATGTCAATGTTGCTTATTGACTTCTCCAATGCGTTCAACATGGTGAGCAGATCTCATCTCATCAGGGAGGTCCGACTGCATTGTCCAGGTATTTCTCGTTGGGTTGAATTTTGTTATGCCAGGCCCGCTAGACTTTATTATGACCAACACATTTTGTCTTCTGCACTTGGTGTTCAACAAGGAGATCCTCTCGGTCCCCTTTTGTTTGCTCTGACACTTCACCCTCTCGTGAAGTCCGTCTCTTCTTGTTGTAAGCTTGATTTACACGCCTGGTACCTTAATGAGGGTACTATCATTGGTGATACGCTTGAGGTTTCCAAAGCTTTGAGAATTATAGAATCGGATGGGCCTAGCAAAGGATGACATCTTAATATTAAGAAAACTGAAGTTTTTTGGCCCTCAGTTGATTCCCGAAGCTTCGATGAAGGCGTTTTTCCTTGCGATATTGGTAGGGCTAGTAATGGCGTTAAACTTTTTGGGGGGCCTGTGAGTCTGGACTTAAAATTCATGAGTGACATGGTGTTGAGCAGGGTGAACAAGACTATTGAACTTATGTCAGCTATTAAAAAACTCAAGGATCCTCAAAGTTAGATGTTGTTACTTCGCAACTGTGCCGGTGTATCCAGATTATATTTTGCAATGCGAACCACCAATCCTGCGGCATTAAAACAGGCGTCTGATCTTTTTGACGACCATTTACTCAAGTATTTGAGGCTTTTAATCACAGGTGATGGAGCTGGTTTCGGGCCTTTGCAACAAAGATTGGATACCTTTCCAATCAAAGATGGTGGCCTTGGTATTTACACTATGGCGGGCACTTGCACTTATTGTTTTATTGCTTCTCAGAGCCAGACTACTTCGGTGTGAAAGGTAATACTTGGTAATTTATTCACGGATAATGGTCCTTCTTATCATTCGGCTCTTCAGAATTTTATTCAGGTATGTGGTTTTCCCTCTTCTTACTACGTCGATGTTACCGCCCCCTTCTATGCACTCCTTTGCGGTCACTTATTTTGATAAAGTTAAGAAGCAAATCCCTGTCCAATTTTTATTATCTACAAGAGATTTCGTATTGTGTCAATGTAACCGTGTTAAGCATGCACAAGACTACCTTTTAGCTTTCCCCATCAGTGGGCTAGATCAGTGCCTTGGTCCAAGACAGTTTAGAGCAGTAGTTTGCTATCGACTTGGTATCCTCTTGTTTGAGGAAGGTGGTGTGTGCTCTTGTTGTAATAAACCTATGGATATTTTTGGCGATCACGCACTCCATTGTGCTAAAGACGTGGGTCTCAAGTTTCGACATGACCTAGTTCGGGATGTAATTGCAGACATTTGCTACAAAGCTGGTGTACATGTGCGTAAAGAGGCTTCTTTGGGTCTTGTATCGGATAGCAACAAGGATTTACGTCCAGCTGACATCCTCGTCCTTAATTGGGAAAAGGCCAAGATATTTGTATGGATGTCACAGGTGTATCGCCTTTCACAGGTGAGGGGGTTCGTTCTTTCGTCACAGGTCAAGCCATTTCGAAAGAAATTGCGCGTAAACGTGCTAAATATTTGTATGATTGTTCTTCAAATGGATATGGTTTGGGTGTTCTAGCTTTCACCACTTTGGGAGAGCTTGGTGAGGAGTTGATTTGTTTTTTTAAGCGTCTAAAGAACTGTTTAGTTAGTAATGATGCTGGCAGTGGTCTAGGTAATTTTATTTTTCATAGGTTGGGAGTTGCTATTCAGAAAGGTGTTGGTGCCCATCTTGTCGCTCGGTTACCAACCAAAGATGTGTATGAGTCCTAATTTGGACCATATATTAATAATTTTCTATCCATAAATGTTTTTAGAAATGACAATTAATACATAAATTAAATTGTATATAGCGATAAAATAATGATTATGATTAAATAGCCGTGGAAAAATATTAGTGCTCATTTATAATTAAGTCCTTCAAAGTTAACTAATAACAAATTTGAATTTTGTGTTTTGCATTTAAACCAGATAGATAAATAAGACTTCTTCTGTAGGATTTAGAACGTAAGGTCATATAAGACATAAAATAAAATCTAAACTTGTTAATGATCTTATAACCAAAATATCTTTAGTCCAATAATGATTCACTAAATCACTAAATTATACACATGAAATGATATTTATAGTACTTGAATGCTTAATACAAAATTTGACTTAAAGTAAAATAAATTTTCCTTTGAATAAGATACTTATTATTAATACCCAAAATTTAAAGACTATTAAGACATATTGAAATTTTATGCAAACTCAATTCTAAATCATATTAAATTACCAAAGCCAATATTTAACAAGATGTAGTATACGCATTCAATCTGAATAAATAAAATCGGTTATATCAATCTTTTCGTGAGAGTAAAATTATATTTATAAGATTAGGGCTTAATAAAATTAAACTAAGTATCATTATTAAATAATTATTCTGATCGTATTTTAGTTACGTTAGTAGTGAAATTGGAAAAATTGATATATATATAAAATAATAATGAAAATGATTATATAATTATTAAGGTAATAACTTTTGATAAGATAAACAAATAATAATACTATCTAATACAAATTATTATAAAAAAAAATTAGAGTCAATGTAAACATCTTTTGGATAATAATAATTGGATAGTAATAGCAAGATGTAATTTTTATTAATAGTACAATTTAAGAATTACTTAACAATAATATAAAATTTAAGGAAATAAAGTTAAATCAAATTAAATCTAGTATTGATAATAAATTTAAACTGGGCATTATAATTAATTACGATTAACTTTTATCGGTCTAAAAAAATAAGAAATAAATTTAAGAATAATAATAAAATATTAATACCAACCAATTATGAAAAAAATATTATTAGCAGATATTTACTTATATCGAGTCACATAATGGAATAAACAAATAGATATACTGAAAATAATATGTAAAAGAAAATAATAATGGTAATATTTGGATAATGATTATAACTTTAAGTTGTTCTTAAATAGTGCATGAATTTAGGAATTATCTAGTTATTATAATATAGTTTCATTTGGAATTAAAATTCTATTTCACTAAAATAAATAAATAATAGCATTGGTAAATAAAAATAAATTAAATTAAATTAAATTAAATTTTGATGTATAAAATGATGTAAACTATTTATTTATTTAACGAAGTAAATTAATCAGATTTACACCAGTTAAGATAGAAGTTAAAGACTAATTAATCTTGATAAAATAAAATTAACACTTACTTAATTGTAATAAGTTTGCACTTAGTTAATCTAGCACTGGGGAATAGTGAAGGTTGTGTTTTCTCTGTTCGTAGGAAGGCATTGTTGGGATTGGCCAACCTTGACAGGGCAACTGCATTCAGAGATGACCGATCATAGAAGGATAAATTAGTTCTTTTTAGAGAACCGATAGTTTCAACTTTACTTAGAATGATTCGTAGGATTCTTCCTTGAAGTTAGAGACAGATATTTTTATAAAATAAAAAATCAATATAAGAAGCTTAGAAACTAAAACTTATAGTTTTCCATTATAAATTAGTGTAAGAAATTTAGACTTCCTTATTTGATAGAACTTAAATCAATGTAGTTGAACCTAGAGCCACAAATTTTAGTTGTAGAAAGCCATATAAGTTGGTACTTTGTTTTATGTTGTTTGCGCTTAGACAAGAGATGGAATTATTCTATAAGGTGGGGAGTTTTTGAAGACCAGAGGGATGGTTTGATTTTCGAGGACGAAAATAAAATAAGGTGGGGAGAATGTAAGGACCCTCAAGATCGTCAACGATATTAGACCAGTCAAGAGACGAATTAGACAATAATAACTCGATTACTTTAACACGAATGCTAATTAAAATAAATTAATCTAACAAAGATATAGATAAAAAATTAGTGTCGTTGAATATATATCGAAAAGTTGCGCATAATGGACTACTCGAACGTGTTATTCGGGTACCATACGAAGAAGATATCATCAATTTAGTAAGGGGGCAAAAGGGTCTTTTCTCCATTAAACCGATTGGGGCTTCCCTTATCCTTTTAGTGGGTGTTCCATAGTTTTACTTTGGTCTTATCAACCCGGATCGAGCAGATAAGCTCATTTCTTTTCTTTCTTTCTTTCTCTTTCTTCTTCGTTCTTCTTCTCTTCTCGGTTCTTCTTCTTCTATTTCTCTGATTTTTCTTCTGCCAAGTGTCTATGAGAACTAATCGAGTAAATCAATTGGTTTTGTTGTGCGGTTGATGAAGGTTGGATGCTTCTGTCGATTGAGGTTTGGAAAAATTAATGAGTTAGAGTTCTGTGAGAAAAGATGAACTGAAATAGGGTTATATAGTCGATTGAAGTTCTGAAGATTTAGAAGATAATTTATAGAGCTATAATTAGATGAAGAATCATGGGTAGTCGTTAATTGAAGTCAAAAGTTGGTTTCATAAATTGAAGAATTAGGGTATCGAGAATGAATTCGAGTTCTTAGGTGAATTGTTGGGTTAATTAGGTTGTTGAGGGATGAAGAATAGAAGGGTTGAAGTTTAATTAAAGTTTTAAAGTTGTATTGGTGACGATTTGAGAGTTAAGGTTTCATGTTCTTCCCCAAATTAGAGTTAGGGTTTCTCTGGAATTTCAATTAGAGACGAATAACAATAATTAAGAAGTGAATTTGTATATTGATGAACATGGTGAAGTTAACTGGACGTTTATGGAGCTGTTCATGAATAATTGAAGAGTTAAGGTTTTATAAGAAGTTCAAAGAAGAACTATAATGTGGAGTTGATGGTCAGGGCATTGAGTTAAAAGATGGGTTTGTTAAATTGAAGATTTTGATTATTGATTTGGGTTCGAATAAGAGAAGTGTTTATTCGAAGATTGATTCAAGTACAGAAAAGCTTTGAGGTAATTATCTTCTTAATAACTTTCTTAAGCTATTGATTTCAGTTTATGAGTTTGTGGATGATGATGAATGCATAATGAAACTGAAGTTCATAGTTTAGAGTTTGTTGATTTTGTAAGTAAGTTAGTAGAACTAGTGGTTTGTGAATATTAAGATTGGAGATGGATGTGTGGGTATGAAATTAGTATTACAAGAATTGTAACTGTGTTGGTGGTTTTTAATGAATGTATTAGTGGGTTGAGGTTGTGATATTGCAGCTGAAGGTGAACTAAATGTGTTGTGCAATGGTGCTGTCTAAAGAAAAGTTAGTTGAACTATTGTTGATTTGTGTTTGAGAAGATGAATTTCAGATTGTAATGAAGATGTTTTAAGGTTGTTGTGTGTATGTTGGTGTTTTTTGGAATTTAACCCTCAGATGATGAACATGAAGGTGTTGATGTGGGTATGTTGAGTTGGAGTTGAGAAATGAACTGTTGCAGGTAAGTTGAGTTTATTTTTGTATATCAATTTTTAAAGATGTCATGGAAAGAATGTTCATATGAAGATATGCATTATAGTTTTGATCTGCTAGAACTAAATTGATAAGGAGTGGATTTGTGCTTGCTGTGTATGATGATGCTGGCTACATGAAGTTGAATTTGGTCTGCATGTTGTGCTGGAATGAGATGTTATGTGACTGAAGTTTTGGAAAGAGAGTTAAGTGAATGTGTTGAGATGATCTGAGTTGGCTTAAAGCTGCAATTGCAGGTGACCTTAAATACAGTTGTATTGAATTGAATTGTATTTGAATGTATTATTATTAGATTGGACTGAACTTGAGTTAGAGTTGTTAAAATTTAGAGTTTGAGTGTTGCACAATGGTTGTGCATTAGTATATCTTTGGCCTGAGCAATGGCTCTGTCCTGTGCAAGTACTTTTGGCCTTGTGCCATTCAGCCTAGTCAGTATCTGACTCTAGCTGACTCAGTCCATCTGACTGAGTCGAATCGGGTAGACCCACTGAGTCATTAGTCTTGACTCGTTGACCATTGACCCTAGACATTGACTTGACCGGGACGTTGACTGTTAGTTGACCATTGACCGTTAGTTTGACTGTTAGTTGACTTTAATGGATTTGGGCTTAGGGTAGTTTTCTTAGTTAGATGTTTTGGACTTCTCGTGGTCCGAATTATACTTGGACTTTTTCTATAAAGTTGTAGATATTCGTAAGACCTAGCTAATGGACTATAAAACCAATCTAATTGAATTGGTAAACCTTTAGATATGCCATAGATGGATAATGAAGATGTGTAGAACGATAAATGGGCTTGCAACCATTAGTTACACTTATATGATTCTTGTGTGAGCCATTTTGGCTAAATTCTTAGAGTTCTTGTGTGATTAACAGTTAGTCTTTATTAACAATGATCGATTCAAAGGATGAACCAGTGGATCGTGGATCTCGAGGTAGGCGTGGCCTGTCATCAAAAGGTGTGGGAATGCATTTGACTCTTTTGTAATCATTATTGTTGCTTTTATGAAAGTTTATGCTTAAAAAACTCATGCAATGTCTTTTCGTGCATTCCATGCTTTGTTTAAAATGCATTATGTTAATCCTGTTGATTCTGTGAATCTTTCCACGATTTGGAAAGTACTTGTATTGTTTTGTTGTCAATATGAATTGTTATGGGAAATGCGAATTTCGACTTGTGGTATATAGGATACGCTTCTTCACATTTATACCTACTTTAATTCATCTTTTATTGTTTAGAGTATTGGTCACCATGGTCTTGGTGGCATCCATAGCTATTAGGTGTGAATTTCCGGGTAGGGATTTACAACCATATTATACATTGTTTGACGAATGAGTTTTTCCATACACATGTTTGTTTATTTGAGTGACTTGGTCACTTTTTAATGCTTGAGAAAAACATTATTTTTTTCCAAATCTTGCCTATGATTACTTAGAAGTTAAATGTTAATTATTACTACTTCAGTTTCTGTGACAGATTAGGGTTCCGCAGCGAAAGCTTCTAAGATTGACTTCGCTAGTTGATTAACTTCTGTTATATTTATTATGTTGTATATTTTATTTAAAAACCAAATGACTATTATATATGTATCATTTGAGAGAATATCTTGTATATATATTTCTGAGCGGGGTTAGCTTTGGGTTAATTTCTGTATCGCATTTCTTAATTGAATGCTTAAGTGCATGTTTTAGATTTTAGTGCCTCTTTATTTAGTTAATCTATTAGATTAGTCAGCTGCTAGCTTAGGGGGCTCTACAGATCAATTGGAATGAACTTGAAGCTTTATGTAGCAACAAGCCATGAAATTTTATGACAAATGTGTCAAAATTCCTGCCCAAAGTGTTAGACGAACATGCGAGAATCATTGGAAACCGGGTTTTCAAGTGATTGCATGACATAACTGAAGAGTATGCCGACTTCTATGGTGCAAGTCGTCAGTTGTTGAAGTCCATGTTTCTCAAAAGTATGCGAAGATTATGCATTAGGAATGCATGAATTCGTAGTGTTATCAGTAGCTAGTACATTACAAATGGTAATGGGAATTTTAAGGGAAATTCCCGAATACAAAGAAGTTATAGGCCTTTGTAGTGGAAAAGAAGATGGAGAACCTGTCTATGCAATAGATTGAAGGTGTTTTCATCGTAGCCAGTTGATGAAAGATTATAGTTATCTCTCTCGAATGCATGTATCTTGGTGGTAATGCAAAGTATGGTTGCGAACCAACATGTGTGTGGCAATATGATGCAATGAAGGAAGAATTGGATGGCCAATTCTTATCTAGAATAAATCTTAGGGAAAAATGATACACCATGGTTTTATGTTTTCCAAGAGTTATTCGTTAATCCTATATGCGCACAAGGAGTGTGCTTGCACCTGGTTTATGAGTGGAATCAGTATTCTTGGATAAGGGTGTCCAAAGACCTGCATTTGATCATAACCACAAGCGGATGTGCTTGTCGATTGAAAATAAACAATTGTTGCTACTGAAGTTGATTTTGGCGAAGGGGAAAGACAAGAGAAACCAGATGTGCATGAACAGTAAAAATGAGTTCCAAGTTTGAAGAAGAATGTGGCATTCTTGCTTCATGGAACGTAGGCAGTGGCTCCTAATTTGCAAGGATTATGGCCATGTTTGTAACTGTCCAAGGTTTTTATCCGCGGAAGTTATTGAGTGATATGACTTTGATGAGCTCTATGGTGATGCTCAGAATCACCAAGTTAAGTATGTTCAAGTTATGCAAAGGTACACAAGTTTGTGTCAAGATTTGGGTGCTAATTGGCATAATAGGTATGCAACAGTAGCATGTGCCAAATAAGATTTGGGCATGGCCAAGATGCATAATGTGGTTGGAGATGTAAGTTAGGAGAATTGTAGATGCATGGAAAAATAAGGACAAAGTAGTGGTGATGCTTAAAGATGGCATGTGGCCATTGTTGAAGAAATATTCATGAAAGCTAAAGAAACATGATGGCATCAGTTTAAAGGAGTATTCAACTAATTGTCAATTATATTGTGTTTCGTTATGGGAGTGGCATAAGAACATTGATAGTTGGAAGAGTGCATGTGCAAAAGTGAATTGCTACATTGGGGACAGTAGGTGCTGTCTCGCTTACTTTGTTGCTTAGAAGCGAAGATGAAGTCAGTATTGCAAGGATTGTTAGGTCTTATGAGTTGCAATCAGTTGGTGCAAGTATTTGCTCAAATTTGAGTATACTTTCAGTTTGGGTCGAGTGGAACCTGGTGTTTGAATGAAGTCTCTCAACGTAAGGTAGTAGTAAATGAGAGTATTTGAAGTGAAAGATCTTGCCTCTTTTGTTCAAAGTAAAGCTAGTTCACGTGGAAGATTCTACATAGCATATTAAGCCAAAATATGCAATAAGAGACGCTGAAAGTGAAAGAAGAAAATAGAGTTGGTGGCATAGTCGAGTTTGCTGTTGAGAGTTATGTGGAAGTGTGATGGCATATGGAAGCGATAACATGGAGTAACGCGACAAGAATGAAGATGTAAGTCCATCAAGTATATGAGTTAAGAGTAACTCATAGTTAGGAAGAACATGATGTTGTTTTTCCGCTACACTAAAGCGTAGCAGTTTTAAAGAACAAGTGATTCCTTGTTAGTTTCAAAGGCACGTAAAGAGGAACCTTGTCCGTGAGACGGTGTGAAGCCCCGGGTATCCTAAGTCATGACTATACAAAAGTCATGCATTTAAATCAAGGTGTATCAACAATACAAGCAAAGAAAAGCGAGGTGCTGGTTCTTTGGCATACAAATGGTGCAAATCTAAGAGGCATAATTTATAATATGATTTGGAGGCAAAATCTAATGTAAGTTTTGTTGCATTTCTGAAGGAAGCAAAGGCTATGGATTTTGGCGCATACCAGAGTGGTATGGAATTATATCATGCATGCCTTAAGGCATGACATGATTTAGCGTAGGCGCATATGATTGAAGAATGAGGCCGAGTCTTGTATAAGTCTTTTTATGTTGCGTGGTGCAACTGAAGTCGGAGAATAAAGGAATAAGGCTATGGAAATGATCATTGTGATCATTTGGGAAGAATCATTACTTGTCTACACTTAGGCACAAATAATTCATGCGAAGTTCAAGACTAATTCAGGGAATTGGAAAGAATAATTTCAAGTTTGCATTTGGGTGTTGATATATGATTTTCAATGGAGTTGAAAGCGGTTGCAATGCAACAACAAAGTTCAAGATTAGTAGTTATAATGACTAAGCAGTAAATCTAAGTGATGCGGATGCAATCGGATAAGGACCATTGGCTTAGGGTTTATCGAAAAGAGTACTGTTGAGTTTCAGAAAAGGTTCTGAAAGTGCAAGAAGCGAAGTAGAGACAAGTATAGTGTTTATGATGAGTCACGTTCAACGAGGGAATTGAACGGATTAGGTGGGGGAGGTCTATAACCGATCTTTCAAGTGATCATAATAATTTTGCATTACAGTATTGCAGGCCAAGTCAGTACTCCGCCATAATGGCGCAATGCAAAGCCATAATAGCGTAATGCAATCCATAATAGCGGTATACTGTATAACTGTCAAGCACTAAGATAGTGGCATCCTACAGGTCCGGTGAAGCGCAAAGGTAGCGCTACACTGTAAAGAAAATTTTCTAAGGAATGAAGCTTATTGGCCGACACAATGGAGCTTTATTGAGGGATTGGCAAGACATGGCCAAAGTTGACAGATGCAACATGCGATGTTGGCATTGATGCATATCCGTGGAATTGAGTTGGCCCAAACTCAAGGATGATGCAATAGTGAAGAATAGGATAGGAGTTGCTCTATGGCATTAGTTCAAGGCTGGCCAAAGATTGAACAATCCAAACAAGCTATTATTGCAAAAGTGGCATTACTATTGTCAAGCAAATTGGCAAAGTGAAGCATATGACACATGAGAAACTAGAAAGACCTTAAGAAGTTGTCCTTAGTGATTGAAGCACAAGGATTGTCTGTGCTTTATCTTAGAGCAGTAAGCATGCAGAGCTAAGGTGGCTGAGCATTGGAACAAGGTAGAATTCGGTAAAGCACAACAGTTGTGCAATACGGCTCAAGTGACGGTTACAAGTTGGTTACGATCTTCACAAGCATGCCAATGAAGCGAAAAAAAAGGATAATGGTTATAAATTGAGTTTATAACCATATGGGAGTGATCATAACCACCAAGAACAGGTGTGGCGTCAATTGACTATAGAACTCAAAAATTAGCAATTGAAAAACAATGTAGGCGGTTATAGAAACTACCTGATGGGACACATGGCTATTCCATGCGTGTGCAAGTGTTGTGAAAGGTTTTGGATAGTGAGTTTATTGTATAAATAGTCCTAAGGAGTGGGACAATCAGTAGCTTACATATGAGAGAGTTCTTATGTTTTGAGAGAGTTAGGCATTCACCAAGAGGGTGAATGGCCTGTTTTGGTCCATGTGATGGACGAGTTTTGTAATCTTCCTTTAGTGCAATAAAATGGTTTGTTGCAGTATATCTCTGTATTCATTGTGTTGCTAATTTTTTTGTGAGAATTGTTCAAGTACATGGCGTAACCTCTTATGCTTATGGGGGCATGAAGAGTTAGAGAGAAAGAAGAAAAAACATTCGTTGTGCAAAGCCTTATGAGTGAAGAAAGATGCGTACTTTGATGCAAGTATGAAAGGCTGAATAATTTTGGGTGAAGTTGATTCACTGAACCACAATCATTGTCGGTCATGTCCATGTAAATTTTAGGCGATTAAATGGGAATTTGACAGTTACCAAGGTAACTTAGATTGCAAACCCTGATTTAGAGACTATATAAAGGAGAACTCTAGCAACTGGGAAACCTAATCCCTACACCTCCTATGTGATACTAATTGTATATGCTAAAGTCGATTCTCCTTTAACCTTAGGTTTATACTGAGACCCTGTAGGTTTACGACTTGAAGATTTCATTGGGATTGTGAAGCCAGACCCAACTATTTTCTATGTAGTTGCGCGATCTGATTTTGCTATTTCTATCGTATATGAGTACAATCATAAGATTGGATTGAGATTAATTTCTCCGACAGGCAAGATAGAAAAGTAGTCACAAACATCTTCGTCTCATCATTTGTGATTCCACAATATCTTATTTCGCTAGTCGATTAAGATTTCTGATTCCACAATATCTTATTTCGCTAGCCGATTAAGATTATTGTGAGGTGATTGATATTTCTAGGTTGTTCTTCATTAATATAAGTCCGGTATATCAATTGGTTCATGTTCACCTTGATTTATCAAATGACGAAACAAAACTCGTAGGTATTTATGTGGGAGACAGATTTATCTATTCATGTAGAATTTTTTGTGTGATACAGATTTGTTTATTAAAGTCTTCGACTTTGGGTCGTAGCAACTCTTAGTTGTGGGTGAGATCAGCTAAGGGAATCAAGTGTGTAGTATTATGCTGGGATCAGAGACATAAGGAGTGCAACTGCACCTTGTATCAGTATGAGATTGATTGGGGTTCAATTATAGTCCATACCGAAGTTAGTATGTAGTAGGGCTAGTGTTTGTAGCGGTTTAATACAGTATGTGTTCAATCTGGACTAGGTCACGGGGTTTTTATGCATTTGTGATTTCCTCATTAACAAAACTTCTAGTGTCTATGTTATTTCTTTTCCATATTATATTTTGTTATATAATTGAAATATCACAGGTTGTGCGTTGTATCAATCAATTGGTAAATACAACCTTTGGTTGTTGATTAAAATTGATTGATCCTTAAACATTGGTCTTTGGTACCGTTCAAGTTAATTTCTCTTGTATTCAATCATGCTCACACATTTTTAGATTTTTGAGTAAGGATTGAATCGAGAAATTGAGGTATAACTCTTTGATATACTTTTCATTAACATTGAGTCTTATTGTCTAGTTGATTCTCTTAAAATTATATTGGAGTTAGTCCATAAAGATTTCTAAGGGAAATATTGGTTGTTGTACCCCCACTTTTTCAAATATTAAAATTGACTGATCCTTGATTCCCTAAGCTGATCTCACCTATAACTAAGAATCGCTACGACCCAAAGTCGAAGACTTGATAAACGAATTTGTCTCACACAGAAAAGTCTATTAAAATAGATAAATATGTCTCCCACATAAATACCTATGAGTTTTGTGCCATCTTTTGATAAATCAAGGTGCACATGAACTAATTGATAAACCTGACTTATATTTCCTAAGAATAACCTAGTATTATCAATAACCTTACAATAATCTTAATAGTATGGTAGCGAAACAAGATATTGTGGAATCACAAACGATGAGACGAAAATTTTTGTGACTACTTTTAATCTTACCTATCAGAGATAAAATCTTGAGCAAATCTTATAGAAGATGGTACTCAATACGATAAAAGAATTAAGATCAAAACACGCAACTACAGAGAAAATAGTTGGGTCTGGCTTCACGATCCCAATGAAGTCTTTAAGTCAACCTACAGGGTTTCATGAAAGATCTAAGGTTAAAGGAGAATCGAGTCTAGCTTATACAACTAGTATCACACAGGAGGTGTGGGGATTAGGTTTCCTAGTTGCTAGAGTTCTCTTTTATATATTTTTCAAATCAAGGTTTAAAATCTAAGTTACCTTGGTAACAAAGCATTCAATATTCACTATTAGATGAAAACCTTATTAGATTCAAGCTAATATCTTTCAACTGTTATATCAAACTTATCTTGTTATACACTAATGAAATTTACCCTCATTTAGGTTTATGTAACCGTACCTAAACGTGTATACCATGTTGGTTCAACCGTAGTTAACCGAGGTTAGATATATGAACACTCTCATATCAACCTTATTCATCTTAACCTCAACTAGTTCAAGTTACTCAAATGAAACTAGTTAAAGAGTTGTTCAATTGCTATATTCTCATAGAAGTATATAAAAAAACAATTAAAGAAAAATTGGTTTGATTCACTCGAATTAATTCATGAACATTATAGCTACGCTTTGCAAAGAATGTATTCCTTAATATATAAATGTATTAGTTCATGAACAAACCGATTTTAGAACTTTAAGCACTCAAGTATGCAAACGGGTACGCGTATTTAAGTAGCAGGTCTGAGTTTGGGTTCGCTAGTATGCAAATGGGTACGCATACCTTAGTACACTTCCAAAACCCATCAGAAATTCCCGGACCTATACCTTACGAAAATATGCGTACCGGTATGTGTACTTGGTACGCGGAATTTCACAACTACAAGTACGCATACGGGTATGCATACCATAGTTCCTGTCATGGATCACATAATGCAAGAATGCACAATATGTTCATAATCCAATATTTCTAAACTCTATTTCAATCATTGAAATTTTCTTAGAGGATGAAAATAGCCGTTTTCACACACTATTAGCATCAAAGCAATTTTCAAGTTATTTAAATAATCATTACGAAATATTCTAAGTCTACACCAAATGATTGTATCACACAAACCATGTAAGATGTCACTCGGCGATTTTAATATGATTATCTTTTGACTTTCGTCAAGAATATAAGATGAACTTGGTTGAAGTGAAATCTTACCAACGCATATTCCGAGAAATATGTAAGCGAGTTAATCTCAGCTCGAAATCTCAAATGTGTATAATCGACAACTATATAGTAATATGACTTTTGTCTCAATATAGGATATATAGTAGAAATATATTTTCCAAATGATAGATGAGTTTCAGTCTCCACATACCTTTTGTTGATAAAGTTCCACAAGCTCGCCTTAGTTGTTCTACGTCTTCAATTGATGAATGTCGTGAAGTCTAATGTTCAACTACACAATCTATCCTAGTCGACATCACTATAAATAGACTAGAAATCAAGACTTATAGT
The DNA here is from genome assembly GCA_023529315.1 of Papaver bracteatum. Taxonomy (NCBI): domain Eukaryota; kingdom Viridiplantae; phylum Streptophyta; class Magnoliopsida; order Ranunculales; family Papaveraceae; genus Papaver; species Papaver bracteatum. The sequence goes on along the minus strand of JAJJWX010003840.1, from coordinate 56,668 downwards.
TTTTATCACTAACATTGACAAACAAGCTTGAGATATCAACGCTTGCGAGTTCGACCGAGCAGTGCTCTAACACAAATTTCACTGAAAACCAACGGTTCAAACAAAAGCTATCGAATTTACAATGACATCCTAAAAACTGGGAAGATTACATGTTATTATCAAACAATTCATGAAAAATTCATAAAACCCTCAAATTGAGAAAATACAAATCGCAATGATATATAATATACACATCTATAACTTTCATTAAGATCACAACTCATTTTAACATAATTAAGTTTACCTAAATCGGGAAAAAACATGATAAAGAGAAACTACACCGAATTTTCAGAAATCATAATCCAAATTGCAAGATACATCCAATGGAGGATTATTCTCCAATTTTAACCAGTAATACCCAATCATGTTATCTATCAAATGAACATGCTTTATCATCAATCCAATATACATAATGATGCGAATAAATTTCTGAAACCTGACAATACAAAATCATACAAGAAACCCCATGAAAAAACACCAAAAGAGAAAGGGTTTAGCATTCTACCTTAATTCATTTGATCATCTTGATTCTCCATACTCTTCTTCTCTAAAAGAAACTTAGGTCCATCTCCTTCTTATTCTCCTCGCCGTTTTTCTTTTCTTTTCTAACCTCTAACTCCTAATTTTAATTATAATTATAAAACCTATATTAATATAAAATTAAAAATATCACTAATATACAAATTTATTATTTTGTTTATCTTTTCATTTTCTCTTAATTTTGTCTATTTACTAAAATAAATCAAATGACTCTATTTACACTCATAGCTTTCCTAGTTCAAGCAACCCACCTAGGCTAAGGCCAAGGAATAACAACCTAAATAACAAGGTACATGGTATAACCCGACTCTAAACGGTAAATAAAAATAATGGGTGTTACAACTGTATTGGGTATCTTTTTAGCTTAAATCAAAGTTTATTTTAAGTTCATCGCGCTGCCTTGTAAGCCGAGGAAACGTTTCCATAGAGGTGGGGGTATTCAAGATCTTCTGAGCTACTCCTGCTTCTCATTGACTTACTTTAACTCAGAATGTTCTAGAGAGGTTTTCTAAAACTATACCTAGTTTACTTTTAGAAGATTAGAAGTTGGTTTAGAAACAATCTAAGTGGAGCCATCATGCTTTTTTTTTTTCTAGAAATCAGTAGGTTTGATTTGGTTGAGTCGGCCTTGTTTTTCATTGCTTAGAAACCCCTTCCGTTTAGGAAATTTTATTATATTCTAGAATGTAAAAGAGACACTCAAGGTCGGTTTATTAGTGAAAAACCTAGTATTTATATTTTAGGAAACAAAGATCTCGAATTCTGATAGGATATGATCTCGAATACATATATGATTTTAACAAGTTGTAGAAAGTGGTAGTAAAAGTTCGTTCAGTTCGGACATGTGAAGATTGATTTTAGACTAAAATTCCAAACAAGAAAGCAAATAAAGGAAGATGGTAACAATATTGTGAGAGACTGAGACTCGAAATTCCACTATAAAACTCATTCATGCAATTCATATATTTAACTAGACAATTATAGCTCAAATAATAATAAAATAATGACTCTGATTCTTTGCCAAAGTAGATTTTCAAAAGCTATGATTGTAAACCGAAAGCATGAGACATCAAAATACTTAAGTTAAGCATGACCCATCAATTCACAACCATTCAATAAAAATCATAAAACGATTAATAACTAATGCAAAAAGTCATAAAAGAATTAAATATAATTACCACATGCATGAAATATTGCTTCCTCCGACATCCCAGTGTTGGAGTTTAGCTCCTCATGCTTAAAACACACTCAAAATAGTAATTCATATCTCAAAAGGTGTTTTTATTAAAGAAATATGAGAAAATGAATAAAATAGTTCAATCACAACGTTATAAGCGTTGCAGATGACTGTTACAAAGGTAATTGTTGGAAAAGAAATGATGCATAAAAGCCTATTGCAACCCCTGTTGGACAACGACTGTTTCTTCGACTCTATCTGCGACTGACTTCTTCAAGCTTTTGTAAAAGAATGGATGCATTTTCTAAAAGCCTATTGCAACTACTGTTGGACAACGACTGTTTCTACGAATCTATCTGTGACTGACTGCTTTATTCTTTTGTTGTTTTTCTTCTTCTCCGTCAAACAACAGATTAAATTCTCTGCAACTTCACCAACAACCTTGGTTTTTTCTCTTCAGTACCCCTAACCTGTCGATCCTCAACCTCAGCCACCGTATATATCACAGGACCCAATATCTTACAAGTTAATCCCAAAGATATTCTTTTTTTTCCTCCAAAGTTTTAGAGATTATTTTCCTTCACACGGTCGTATGATTTTATTCCAACTCCGATTGTATTCGTATATTGCACGTAACTTCTTTATTGAAATGAAATAGAGCCGAGATTCTTTACATGTTTCGATAAATAACTCATTCTTCCATGTTATATGGAAATATCCCTTTTTCACGATTTTGATAGATGTACCTTCCCTGAATTTTTATGCGTCACCTGTGTTAATCCAAACTCTCTCCAAATGGTATAATATAATCCTAACCGTCAATACACTCTCCAAGTTTCACGTAATCTCCCAAGCCAATAAAAGAAACCCGAGTTTTTATCATCCTCTGTGTTGCTTCAAATCAAATATCCAACCCAACTCAGTCAAGTTAAACTATTGTATCCAGCATGTTTAACCAATTGAATTCCAATCCAATAGAAATCTTTGATTGAATCTCCATTTAACTTCCATAACTAACAAAAACAAAAGTCTGTAACTTCTACTGCTTTGTTTTCTTCAAATCGACAGTCGAGCCCAATTTAATCCAATCTAATTCCCATACATGTCCTTTCTGGTTCATTCAAGTCCATCCCAATTGAATTTGGCACTTGAATCTCTATAAATCTCGTCTAACTTTGATCCTGAAATTTAAGCAGTTAATTTCCCGCCATTTTTCCTTTTTGAATTTGAGAAGACAATGGAGCCCCCTATCCAGCACGCGAGTCCCTTTAGCACTTAGGTCGAAAATAATAAAATCCAGGGGTATATATAGTAATGTTCCTGGGGTGCTCATAGTAAAATTCTGGGTGACTTTAGTAATTTTCTCCGGGGGAGGGGGGGGGGGGTGCAAATACCACTTTTCGAGCCAATTTTTCCATAAAAGTTCATTTCTCTGAAAACACCTACAAAGACATAAAATACCATAATAAGTACAAAAATGGATATTAACAAAATAGATAATCAAGATCAAAATATACATATAAATGCGTCTATCAAATACCTCCAAACTTATTAGCAAATCTAACCTACAAAATAAAATCCTAACTCACTTTCGTATGCATCTCGATTTTCACTTAGCATGTGCAACACGCCTTTAAACCCTTAGGTGGCCCTAGTGGCCGAGTTATAGTCTGGGGAGGATTTACAAGAGGTGTAGCCACAAAACCTTAACTCCAAACCCTGAAAACCTATATGATGAACCTTGGAACAAAACTAAACAATATCCTTGGTTGGCATACTCTCATTGACTATAAGAGGAAGTACCCTGATGCGAATCCAGTTCATATATAAGTGACGGAGCTCTACTCAGATTTTTGTATGGATCCATATATGGAATCAAATAAATCACATGAATAGATTAAGAAGATGGATACAGATATAAATAGTTTGCGATGATAAAGGTGAACGGTGTTTCCCATATCTGTCTGCAGACCATTGCCAGTATAAACCTATGAATCCTAATGGATTGAGATATTGGTCTGAACTCTTATATAAAGACGACTGGCATATACAAGGGAACCAGTGGTCGATAATCCTAATTCTAGAGCAACTCAGCTGGCATACACAATGGAACCAGCGGTCAATTTTATTGAACAATAATAATAAACTTTTTATTTATTTTATTTTATTATTATTCCCTTTGATCTGGTCTCTTTACTATTTTTAGTAACTCAATCACTCTACTTCATCCCGGTAGTGGTAACAATTCAATGATGTTTCCCCAACAAATCACTTAGAGAAACATTTTAAGTTTGCAAAAATAAAAAAGGGAAGCAATAAGAAGACTCAACGATATATGGCGAAACTACCATGTTATTTCTAACACTTGAGCTCTGTGCTTTTATAAATAAACTATGTTTTTGGGTTCCTCCATTCCTACAACCAAGATATTTCTATCCACTTAGATTGGTTAGTTCTATCTTTAATTGGCACAAATTTCTAGGCTCTGAAGTTTAATAATGCAACTAAAAAGTTTCTCTTATACCCCCAAACTTAAATCTTACATTGTCCACAATGTTCTAAAAATGAAATTAAAAGCATGAACAATGAGAAACCGTTATCACTTGAAGAAAATAAATTAAAGAAGTATATTACCTCCCAAGAAAAGGACATTGCCGTGTCACATGAGCATCCCAAGAAGTGCTAAGTTTAAATTCTTCAGCCAGACTAATAAATGATTAGTCACCTCATAGAATCATAAAGTAATTAATAGCCGAAACAATTATGAGTCTTCAAAACCAAATAGATCTATACAAGTAAAAGGAATCTGTAACATGCCAAGAAAATGAACAAATAAAGCACACCCTTGTCTAGTTTCCTATTTAAGATAACTACATCTAGCTGTGATTCAGGTTCAGGTTCTATAATATATTTTTTTAATACTAATATTTTATTTTATTACAAGAAAAATCATACCAAGCTTTTGGTTGGTAACCTAGCAACAAGCTGGGCTCCAACTCCCCTTTGAATTGCAACGCCTAATCTACAAAAAATGAAACTACCTAAGCCGCTACTAGCATCATCGCTAACTAAACAATTCTTTAGACGCTTGAAAAAAACAGAGTATCCTCACCAAATTCCCCTAAGGTAGAAAAAGCTAGAACACCCAAACCATATCAATGTGCATCATATTTGTCCGAGTATTTAGTACGTTTACGTGAAACCGCACCAGAAATAGCCTTACCAGGGACAAAAGAGCGGATACCATCTCCAGTGAATGGAGAGACACCTGTAACATCCATAAAAACATCTTGCCCATTTTCCCAGTTAAGAACAAGGATATCAACTGGCTTTAGATCTCTATCATCATCCGTCCGAAGACCAGTCGCATGATCTCCGAAAATGTCCATAAATTTGTTGCAACTTGGGCATAAACTATTCTCAACAGACAGAGGTATACCAAGGCGATAACAAAGCACAAATCTAAATTGTCTAGGTCTGAGGCATTGATTAAGACCACTAATGGGTACAACCAAAAGATAGTCTTGTGCATGCTTGACACGGTTACATTGCCATAAGATGGAATCTCTTGCAGACATAGGAAATTGGTTTGGGATTTGCTTCTTAACTGCATCAAAATAAACTACTGCCAGGGAATACATGGAAGATGGGGGGGGGGGGGGGGTCTGTATCATCGACACAGTAAGTAGATGGTAATCCACATACATGGATGAAGGTCTAAAGATCCAACTGATAAGCTGAACCTTTGTCCGTTGAGAATAAATTACCAAGGATCACGTTTTGCACTGAAGTAGTCTAGATCTGAGAAGCAAGATAACAGTAAGAACGAGTGTCATCCATGGTATAAATGCCAAGTCCACCATATTTAATAGGTAAGGTAGTTAATCTCTTCTGTAGAGGACCAAACCCCGCACCATCCCCAGTAATTAGAAGCCTCAAATACTGATATAACTAGTCATCAAAAAGATCGGTGGCAGGTTGTGGGGCAGCATGATTGGTAGTTCGCATTGCAAAGTAAAGTCTAGACACACCAGTACAATTGCGAAGTAAAGGCATCTCACTTTGAGGATCCTTGAGTTTTTTTATCGCATCCATTAGTTGAACAGTTTTGTGCACCCTGCGCAACAACATATCGCTAATAAAGTCCATATCTAAACTTACCGGGCTGCCCAAAAGTTTAACACCCTTTGAAGGTCTACCAATATCCGGGGGGAATACACCATCCGCTGTACTCTTGGGATCAAGGAAAGTCCAAAAGACTTCCGTTTTCTTTATATTGAGGTGTAAACCCCTGCTTGGTCCTTCATTTCCAATTATACACAAAGCCTTAGCTATCTCTAATGTATCACCAACAATTGTACCATCATCAAGGTACCAGGCGTGCAAATCGAGTTTGCAACGAGAAGCAATAGTCTTCACTAAGGGGTGAAGTGTTAATGAAAATAACAAGGGACCGAGGGGACCACCTTGTTGCACACCAAGTGCAGAAGATAAAATATATATTGGGCATAATAAAGCTTAGCCGGATGTAAGTAGCAAAATTCTACCCAACAAGAAATAACTGGACAATGAAGGCGGACTTCCTTGATGAGCTGAGATCTGCTCACCATGATGAAAGCATTAGAAAATTCAATTAGCAACATTGAAATTTTGTCTGAATGGCCCTTCATCTCTAATAGGAGATTTACAACATGTAAAATACCTTCCCCTCTGATAGGAACACCAACCCCAAATTGGTAATCTCCAAACTAAGAGGTCATGTCCTTTCCGACAGCAAAAGCATCCACTTTGGAAACCAATCTATGCCAAACTGTACCAACTGCAATGGGCCTAAGACCTCCCCCAGGCTCAAGAAATGGTGGCAAATGTGCGCTAGTAATGTATTCTCCTAATTCACTAGGACATTTTCCATCCAACCAAAGGTTGACAACCCCAGAAATGGACGAAATCAAGACATCTGCCGTTGTTGCCGTCGCTCCACTAAGGCCATCGACTAAGTGCTACGTTCGTAAGCCATGTCGACCACGCGATATACCTTTAGGGAAGCTTTTAATAGCTCCAAAAATAGCCTTGGAACCCACAAAAATGGGATCAACAATGATATCATCCATGGGAACCTCAGGAGGGAAGGCTAACGGATGTTTGTCCAACAGTTCATCGTAAGTCTTCTCATCATAAGGGGATACACCAGACGAGGATAACACTTGTATCGCGGATGCAAAATGCCCTGAATTAATCTTCCTCTGACAGGAAATAACGTTAGCCACCTATTGCTGCTTCTCAGCTATCTTCTTCTCATCAAACTTCCTAGAACCTCACCGAACCGGATGTTGGAGCACCTTGTTCACTAAAGTGAAGAAACCATTGGGCTCATTCCAATCATTAAGCACTTGAAGAATTTCTGCTACCTGTAATCGCTTGCGATTACCAGACTTCCTTTCAGCTGAGCATTTCGGTTGGTACAGCGACAAGGTACAAATGGCAAGAAGTAGTAGACGTAACCAACCTGACAGAGTGTAAGGACTTGCTAAAATCCTGTCAAGACAGACTTTGAGAGCTCTCGAGAATGCAAGCCTGCACTTGTGAGGGATGGAGGTGACTGTGGGCATTTGTCGTTGAAGTACAACATTTAGAAATTCAGTATAGATGGTCTCAACAACACCACTTCCATCCCCCCTGAAACTGCATCAACCACATAAACCGCGTCTTCTAAACTCATATGGATTAAGAAGTCTACCCCTACCCCATTGAATGGCCCTGAAATAAAATAATGCAAAAAACCTTTACGCCCCTTGCACAATTTCTTCCAAGCATGCAGATATTGGCACCTACTATACAACCACATTCGCAAATTGCATAGAACCTTCTCCAGACCACAATACACATACAAATCCATGATAATCAAGTCTCTAACAGTGTTTTTGATGGCTTCCGAGAATATGTGTTTGTCATGAAGGTGTTTCAGGAAAGACCCCTTGACATAACCTCTTACATGAACTCCATCAGGGTAGCCATGGATACTCTTAAAAGGACAGTGGCAAATTGTGTCTGATGTGACTGCTACTGAAGAATGAGAGGTGGTAGAGAGTATATGGGTGGAGGGGGTGTGCAAAAAAGCACGGGAAGAGGTCCGTGTAACCCTAGGCATGGATGCAGGGTTAAAACACTAAACGAAAAAATGACTAGAACCATAACGAAAAGCAAAACGCGACAATGATTTTTTTGTTGAAAACAACGCAAAAAGGGAAAACGTGGTAATGAAATCAAAAGGAAAACCAAATTACAGAAAACGCTGGATGAATTCATGGTGAATCCAAGATTGGAATGAGTTTCCAATCACCAGAGTGAATTGCCGGAGACAAAATATAAAATATTTTCATGGGATACAATTCCTCATTGGTAAGATCTGATTTTTCAGGTTATAGCATCTGGAAAAACTCAAACTAAAAACTTAAAAGCACGTAATAATAACCTGAATAATTGTGGATCCTCAAATTCAATCATATTTGACTCACACAGTCGACCACAATGAGAGTGGTGGTCATTCTTAAGCAAATGTGTCGACCCTAATCTCCTAAAGTACTTAGGAATATTATCGAAACTCAATAACTGGCAAATTTGAAACTCATATGTTCCCACATTTGGAAGAAAAATATTTGGTGGGAAAACAAAGTCAATCTTGGTATCATATCCTAGGTAAACTACATCAATCGGATGATGGGTTTCTAACAACTGTACTTTTTCTTGGACATCATTAAGATTGCGAAAGATATCATGTAAAATGGTATAGGCACATATATCAAGTCCCAAGTGATATTTCTTGCTAAGATTCAAAGGTAAAGCACATGGAGAATGATAATCACCCCCAAACTTAGAGTTTTGGGTGTCTCTAGATAGACTAGCTACAATTTCCCTAATTTTTAGATCGTCAGAATCCTGAAAATAGTCAATTGCTTCTTCTAGGTTATATTAAGGTGATGCATCCTCACTCATATTCAAAATCTCTACGAGTTCATCTTCTTTGTCAAAGACTATTGTTTCTAAATCGCTGGACTCTAAAATAGTATTCTCAGGATAAACTCGTTCCTATAAACCATTATCGTCTTCGTAACAAGGAAATACTAAATTGTCTAAAATAGTATCTCTAGTAAAATCCTCGTCCTTTTGAATAGGTGAATAATCATTAAAATTATTAGGATCTAAACCTGAAATAATAATATCATCCTGAAGCTCAATCGGAGTAACAAATTCCTGATCAATATGGCTACATATTTCATATTCTTCATTTATACTATCCTCATCATAATCATCATTATAATAACATGAAAATGGTCGAACCTTATCTAAACTAGTGTTATAAATTCTAACCTCGTCATGCAAATAAATATCCTCATTTTCAAGGGTACTATTGAAAAAACTGTATTGGAAATTAAAATTATTTTGACCAACTTTCTCCGTATACCTGTTTGTACTCTAAGTTAATCGCTTGAGAGACTCTTCTAGAGACATCTCAGATGACTATTTTAGGGACTCCTCTAGAAGAGGAATATTATAAGTTTCCTTCATAAATAAGTTAAACTTATGTGTTGAATCAATGAAACTTTTGAGAGACTCTTCTAGAGAAATGCAGGAATTTGTTTGCTCGTATGACAAGTGGGAGTGCGAATAGTAGTTGGGCTCATATTGGTATGATCCATAACCTTCAAAATGTTGATGTTCCCGACCAGTATTCACACTATGTTCAAAATAATAATGTTCATTTTGAAACTCAATCGGATATTCATTGTATTGGCTATTGTAATACCAGTTCGACATTCTTTTGTGCACGTGCAAATTCATGGTTGAATAAAATGGGTAATCTCGGGTAACCACATCAAAACATAATTATAGTCAAAGATTGGTCATAGGTACAAGGCTGAGGTTTGTGTAATTTCATCTAGTAACTCCCATAAGGCCCACAACACGGGTTCATCTTATTTTTCCACGAGTTTTCCTAAACTCGATAGTCTGACGATCCAATTGGTGTGTGAACGTGTTTGTGTGTGTTTTCAAAGCCTCAACACAAAATAAAAACCCACTGACAGGAGATTCGTGGGTGGATGGAGTCTTTCCTCCCTTACCAAATGAGTGATGAACTATTGAAGTCAACTCAGGCCACCGACTCCTATACCAGTGCACGAACCCGAAGGACCGAGATAGTAAATGTCATCCTTCCCTGCAACAATTTATATTTAATTTTAACCCTTCCTTAGATATAAGTTTAAAATAATTAAATCAAAAGTTCCAAAAATAAAGTTCAAAAACTGTCCAAAAATAAAAATAAAAATTACAATAAGTACAAACAAACCCTAATACAATTTTCTAAAAATTAAAATCTAATAAAAATAAAAATAAAATTTCTTCACTCCTTTTGGATTCCTCTTTTCTTTCCTTCTTTGGCTTTGCTTTCCTTTTATAGCGTTTTTTCTTTCCTTGTAGCTTCGCTCCAAATCTGAAAAGAATCGAAAAATACCAAAGGCATAAAAGACAACAAAAAATCTAAAAAGAAAGAAAAAATCTAAAACTTAAATACAAGTCCGCGCCAGCGACCCAAAAATTGATAGGATTTTAACAAGTTGTAGAAAGTGGTAGTAAAAGTCCGTTCAACTCGGACGTGTGAAGATTGATTGTAGACTTAAATTACGATTAATAAAGAAAATAAACGAATATGGTAAAAATATTTTGAGATAACGAGACTCAGGATTCACCATAAAACTTATCCATGCGATTCATATACTTAATCTAGACCATTATAGCTCAATTAATAATAAAATATTGACTCTGATTCTTTGCCAAAGTAGATTTTTGAAAACAATGACTGTAAATCGGAAGCGTGAGACATCAAAACACTTAAGCTAAGCATGACCTATCAATTGAAATCACAACCATTCAATAAAAATCATAAAACGATTAATAATTAATGCAAAAAGTCAAAGAATTAAATATAATTACCACTCGCATGAAATATGGCTTCCTCTGTCATCCTAGTGTGGGGTTTTAGCTCATCATGCTTAAAACAAACTCAAAATAATGATTCATAGCTCAAAAGGTTTTTTTATTGAAGAAATATGAGAAAAAGAATAAAACAGTTCAATCACAACGTTTATAAGCACTGCGGATGACTGTTACAAATATAATAGTTGGAAAAGAAAGGATGCAGTTGCGAAAGCCTATTGCAACGCTTGTTTCTATGACTCTCTCTGAGATTGACTGCTTCAGTCTTTTGTTTTTCTTTTTCTTCTCCGTGACACAACAAAGATTCTCTGCAACTTCTCCTATAGCCTAGGTTTCTTCTCTGCAGTACCCATAAACTTTCGATATCTCTCCCTGAACCTCAGCCACCCTATATATATATGATTTGTGAATAAATAAAACATTTACATGATTCCACTTTTTTTGTGGGAATATTAATTTTCTTGCTCACTTACTTCATGGCACAATTTTTCATTGGTATCTTGTCTGATTTCTCTCCTTGTTTTGTGCATATTCATGTCACCACTTTTCTACTCATGAGAATATTTATCTTTTGTTTTCTTATGCATGACAAAATTTGGACACTACTTTTCTTACAAAAGCATGAAATTCTCAATCTTTTTCTCTCCATTGTATGCATGAGAATGCTTTTCATTTTTCCTTTGTCATACACATGCAAGATTCCCTTCTTGTTTTTAACGATTTCAAAACACTATAAGAAAAAGTCTTCATCTTATTTGAAGAAAGAGAAAAAAATGTGAGTAGGAGAGAAAGAGAAAATAAAGAAGATGCTTTTTCTCCTTTTATTTGTTTTGGTTTTCATGTTTTTGAGTGAGAAAAAAATCTACATAAATTGATCTATCTTTAGTAAAAAAAGAGAGTAGGAGAGTAAAAGAGAAAACAAGTTTTGTTCTACCATTTTTCTCTACGTTTTTATGTGGAACAAGGAGGTTTCACTGAGTTGTTTTCACTTCCTTGTTCTTAGGGGGTTTTCTGGTATGCTACAATGAGGAAGCTAACAATAGTTGTATCCTGGAGGCAACTCGCCGATAAAGCTATATCATCTCTCTGTTTAGAGGAGTAGAAGGCGATATAATCTTTAAGACAACGTATCTAATACATGTCTCTATCATTTTTTTTCCTGCATGCTACTCGACGTAATTCATCCACCAAGTTGCTGCAAATAAAGCTAAGTATCACTTGTGCTTATTCAATTTATTTTCATTATTGTTGTTACTAACCCCAACAATCTAAAGAGAATATCTCCTAGTTTAATTTTTGTAACAACAATAAAGAAAAATATTGTTAACCAATCAAACTACTAAGTTTAGTGGAAAGATTCATAAATCATTTGGCTGCAATAATCAAAAGTTTGAATGATTGATTTATTTGTAAATGGTTGGTGTTTACTAACCTTTGAAAACTAAAGATGTTCATCTTTTTAGTGAAAAAGCAAAAAAATAAATAAATTGAGTTGTAGAGTTTTGAATTTATCTCTTAGCTCAGGAGGATTTTTGTCAAATCCTTTTAAAACGATGTACTATACATATTTATTGATAACTCCAATAAATATCATGATTTTTGGAGTTGTAAAAGTATTTACAAAACTGTGATACGTTTCTGGAAAATTCTGACGGGCAGAAAATACTCTGCTGAAATATTAACTTTTTCTGGCATAACTATTAGTTTTTGGAATATTGATCGAAATAAGATATTTAGTTACGGATCTTATCTTTAACTCCCTTTTTTATTTATCTGATTTGGATATGCGGTTTGAGAGATAAGGTATTTGGAAAATTGTTGTGCATGAGTATCCAGAAAACATGAAATGTATGTAATCTCTTGAATATGTCTAGCAACCTTTAATTAGTGGTGTGCTATATCTTTTGGAATATCATGGGAACCTGTAGTAGTGATTACTTAGAGGATATTTATTTGAAATTTAATACTCATGATAACTTAAGCATGTAGCTAGCAACCGATTCCTATGACATGAGCAATAATCTTTAATTTGTATTACTTTGTCAAGTAATAATATGATGTTGATCGGTTTTGTATCAACTTTGTTTGTGTTAAAAATCAATTGGATTATATATGTTTGGGTAACATCAATTTTCTTAAATCACATATTTGGTTAACAATTGTGGTGCAACAAGAAGTTTGTGTGCTTAAATTGATTTGTGAATACACAAAGCATATATTTTGAATTACCAATCTTTTGTGACCTACTAATGATTGCTCGAATTTAATGTTGAGGTACAATTACTTGATCCAAAAAGAAGGTTGGCTTGCTGGGAGTGCCAGAATGCGTGCTCCAGAAGAAGCGTGTGAGTCTTCTGCCAAAAGGACCAAGGTATGAAAGCATTTCTTTGAGAAACTCAACTATCAAAACAGTTGAAGGAAAATAGGTAAAAGGATTTCAGGTATGGAAACTATCGTTATCCACATGTGCGTTGTACTTTAAATATAATTTCCAATTGTTATCTACTTATAATGAGATACGGTATTTGGAAATTAGTTCATATAGTACTTTGAACTATTTGCATAACAAAACATGAGGAATCAATAGATAAATTGCAACTTGTATGCTATTAATTAATAATGAATACATGAATATGTTAAATCATAATGTTGGTAGAATACCATAATTCGATTATGTGGCCTGACAAAAAATCACATCATGTTGAGAAATCTTGATAATTGTGGGGGTGTAAAATAAAAATATTTATTTTAATCTCTCAAGAAGATTGTGCGAGGTGCATAACCTATTTTTGTGTTCTTTACCTGTATACCTAAAAATGTGGGGGGTGTATTGACTATTTCACCTCTCAAGAATATCAAAAAATTGACATAAGATTATGGATTGTGTATTCCTAATGACCTATCCAGAGCATGTTAGTGCATATAGGTTAATGGTCATAAGATTTGACATTGATAACATTGGTATGAACACTGTAACAGAATCTAGAGATGTTTTTTAAACATATAATTCCTTTGAAGATTGGACCTCGAAAAGGAGCCTATGAAAGTCTCTTAGATGTTCCTTCGACTAATCAGCCTTGTCTCAAGATGTTGAGACCGAACCTAGTAGAAGTAAGAGAGTTAGAACTTAGACAAGTTTTATCCCCGTCTCTGAGACTCTTATGGTAGAGCATGAACACTGAACCTACAAAGAAGCTATATGTTCTCTTGAATAGTCTTTGAAAGGAAACCTGATAGACACATTTTTGTGTCTAACTTGTCTCGATTATATTTATTGTTAGGTCTCACTTTTGTACTTATTATGGTGTTTTATATGTGTGTACGTATTTTTTTTCCAATAAACATATTTTTGGGAAAATCTGCTCGAAAAGTTGTTAAAGGCACCCGGAGGAAATGATATCGGCACCCACAGTTTGGATAATGGGCACCCTCCAGAGGCACCTCAAGTTGGATTCTAAAGGCACCCCTACTCTGGATAGGGGGCGCCTCTTCTTTTTCATGATTCAAATGGAGATTTTGGCGGGAATTAATGGCACCAGTGAAGCAAAAGAGTTGGGTTTCTCCGTAGAATTGTAGAGATTCAATTGCATATTTATTATGGGAGGGACCTGTTAGAGCATAACATGGTAGGTGTGTATGATTAGATCGAACATATTGGGCTTCATCACCGTGTTGGAGTGAAACATGGGAGGTGCAAGTTTATCGAGTTTTGTTGACGACTAGGGATAGTTTTATTCGTAGTTTGACGTGGAGATGGATTGGGATTCACTGAATTCGTCAAAACAGGGTTGATACCATATTTAGATTTAAAAAAATAAGTTCATATCTTCAGTTTTACAGAAACAAGAGAGGAAAGATACTCGGGATTTAGGTGGAATTTTTGGAAGTTCCGCGAAGATTTAGGAAAGGATTTCATGCATAGTATTGAATGCATTGGATCTTGGAGGGAGTTTGGATGTTTTGAATTAACACATAAGACGCATGAGAGAATTCAGAGAGAAGAAAAATACTGTGACTTATGGTAAAAGAATAATCAAAATTCCCTCGAAAGATTTGGGGTCTGCTTGCTATATAAGGGTTGGTTCAAGTCAAAACAGGATCACATAACTTTAGGAGAAGTTTAGAAGAGAACAAAGAGCTGAAATCACGAGTTGAAGAATTATTCATGTTGCTGCAAATACCATGAACACGAAGAAAATTAGACTCACAGAACTTGTCGCAAAAACTATCGTTATTCAACAACAGAAGTTATATATCGTTTATCAACAGTGGTTGCATTAGGTCTTTAGCTACTATTTTCTCTTTGTAACAGAGATTCTGTAACAATTTCACACTGTTGCGAATTGGCTGTCTTATTACTTTTTTCACCTCCTTTTACACTTTTAAGCTATAAACACATATTTTGAGAACATGATTAATATAAGGAGCTAAACCCTTTAGCTGAGGCGACAGAGGAAGCTATTTTTCCTACAAAAAGTGGTATATTATTATTTATTTATTTATTTATTGCAATTCTTTTATGATTATTTGCCTTCGTCGATAATTGTTTGAATGATTTTTGTTAAGCAATTATTATTTCTTTTGATAGAGCATGCTTGGCCATAGGTTTTTGTTGCTTTACACTTTGGATTTACACTTGTTATTTTGAAAATCTACTTGTCGCAATAGTTTAGAATCAAATTAAATGCAATAATTGCATAAATATAAATATTGGGTTTAATCACTTTGAACTTGAAAAATAGTGGAATCTTATCCTCTAAAAAAGTAAGGGTCTAACAACCTCACCCAATATTTCGTTTAAGCAATTTGTATGGAAAAAATCCAATATAATTCCAAGAGAATCAACTAGACAGTCAGACTCAATCAATGGAAATATATCCAAGAGTTGTATCTCTGTTTCACAATGTAATCAGCAAATCAAACAGATGGAAATCCAAGAGCCTGATTATTATGTGAAAAAACTTGAACAGTACCAAAGACCAATGTTCAAGTTTCAATCAATTTATATCAACAACCAAAGGTTGGATTGTCTAATTGATTGAACTACGCGCAACCTGTAATATTTTAATTATATAGAAAATATAATGCGGAAAAGAAATAACACAGACACCAGATATTTTGTTAACGAGGAAACCTCAAATGCAGAAAAACCCCGGCACCTAGTCCATATTTGAACACCACGATGTATTAATCAACTACAGACACTACCTTACTCCAAGTTAACTTCGGGCTGGAATGAAGTTGATCCCTAACCAATATCACACTGATTAAGGTACAGTCCCGTTCCTTACGCCTCTGAATTCTAGAAGGACTCTGCGGCATTTGATTCCCTTAGATGATCTCATCCTCAACTAAGAGTTTCTACGACCCAAAGTCGAAGACTTGATAAAAAAATCTTTCTCACACAAAAAAGTATATTAAATAGAAAAATCTGTCTCCCACAGAAATACCTATGAGTTTTGTTCCGTTTTTTGATAAATCAAGGTGAAGAGGAATTAATTAGTACACCAGACTTATATTCCCGAAGAACATCCTAGTAATATCAATCGCCTCAAAATAATATTAATGGTATGGTAGCGAAACAAGAATTATGGAATCACAAGCGATGAGATGAAGATGTTTGTGACTACTCTTTATCTTACCTATCAGAGATTAATTCTCGAGCAAATCTTAGAAAAGATAATACATAATACGATAGAGTCCAACAAGATCAGAATCCGCAACTATAGAGAAAATAGTTGGGTCTGGCTTCACAATCCTAATGAAGTCTTTAACATGTTAACCTATAACGGTTTTAGAAAAACCTAGGTTAAAGGAGAATCGACTCTAGTTGCAACTAGTATCACACTGGAGGTGAAAACCTAATTAGACTCAAGCTAATATCTTTTAACCGTTTGATCGAACTTGGGTTGTTACACACAAATAAAAAGTGACTTCATTTAGATATGGCTAACCATACCTAAACGTGTACTCCTTTTTGGCTCAACAATAGTTGACCGAAGCTAGCCATATGAACACTTTCATATCAACCTTGTTCATCTTAACACAACTAGTTCAAATGACTCAAATGAAACTAGTTATAAAGTTGTTCCATTGTTTATATTCTCATAGAAGTATACAAGACACAATTAAAGAAAAATCGATTTTGATTCACTCGAATCAATTCATGAACATTATAGTCACGGTTTGCAAAAGATTTCATCCCTTAATTTATAAATGTATTGGTTTATGAACAACCCAATTTTAGAACATAACCTACTCAAGTATGCAAACGGGTACGCATACCTAAGTGGACGGACTTAGTTTGGGTTCGCCAGTATGCGAATGGGTACGCATACCACCAAACTCAGTTGAATTCCCAGACTTGAACTTACGCTGGTACGCATATGGGTATGCATACTAAGTTCCCAGACTTTCAACAAACCAACCAGTACGCATAAGGGTATGCATACTATGGTTCCCGGACTTGGAATAACTTGCAACAGTTAGCATACAAGTACGCATATTTTTCTATATCATATCATGGTTAATTGTTCTAAACTCTCATTTCAATCATTGAAACATTCTTAGAAGACGACCATAGATGTCTCACACAAACTATTAGCTTCAAAGAAATTTTAAAGTGGTCGATAGATCAATACAAAACATTCCGCGTCTACATCAAATGACTGTCTCACACAAATCATGTAAGATGTTACCATGCGATTTTCACCTGATCATCTTTTGACTTTCGTCAAGAATATAAGATGAACTTGGTTAAAGCAAAAGCTTACCAACACATATTTCGAGAAATATGTAAGCGAGTTAAACTCAGCTCGAAATATCGAATGTGTATAATCGAAGTCTATATAGTTATATGAATTTTGTCTCAAATAGGAGATATAGTACATAGGCTTTTGAGTGGTAGATGATCTCAAGTATCCACATACCTTTTGTTGATGAAGTTCCACAAGCTCCCCTTAGTAGTCCTTCATCTTCAATTGATGAACGCCGTGAAGTCTAAATCTCAACTACACTTTCTATCTTAATCCGAGACTTAGCTATAAGTAGACTAGAAATTAAGACTTATAGTTTTGGCAATTAAACTTGACAGAAAACTTGAGATAGCAATTCGACCGAGAATTGCTCTAATAATCTCCCCTTTTGTCAATTTTAGTGACAAAACTATCAATACATATGGATTACAAAATAAATAAACTTTGTAGCTTCTCATCCAGATGCTTGATTACCTTGGTTCTTCAACATTACTCGAAATCGTCGTCACTTCCAAGTACTCCAGTGATTCTGAACGTGTTCAACTTAGCATCATAGTTGTTGAAGATCCATAGATATAATAATGAGAAAACATTATCTCTCAATCATTGTTATATAATATCATAGTATTATTACACAACATCAAAATCCAATAGTATCACAACTTTGACAACAATACTATGGTGATATGTATCACACCCCCTTAGTCAATACTTCATCTCATAATGAAAACCACTCCCCCTTACATAATGATTCGTAAACCATATGTATTTGTAGTGTGAACTACATAATAATTCTCCCCTTTCTTGTCAATATAAATTGGCAAAGGTACGAAACTAGTGGGATCAAAATGAAATTCTAATAGAGATACTTCATGACTAAAAGAGAACATATCAACTTTGTTTCGATGATTTCGCATAGTCAAAACGTAGTGTATTCATCAAGGAGTTTATAAAAATACAAGAAAACTCCTATAATATTCCACATCCGCACTCCCCATAAAGGTTTTGGAAATTAATCAAAAGTTCAATTAAGAACTCTCCCCCATATAATGTCATTCCCGAGAGAACAACAAGAGCGACCTTACTTTTGCAAGAAAATAGGATTTCTTTGGACATTGACAAATTACATGAAACATGAATTTGTATCCAGAAAAATCAATTAAATTATCCACAAGAGAACCCATGATTAATTTAATCGAAAATGCTCAACATAAGAGAACTTACGGTGTCGCAAAGTACTTTCACATAGAAGTGGATCAGGGAAAGATCAATAATACGGAATATTCAAAGATTCATTCTATGTAGATCAATATTTTCATAATGATACCATAAACTTAATCTTTGTTATCAAAAGTTCATTCTATTTTCCATCAATATTTCCATAAAGACATATAATAGACTTAACTTTTGACATATATGGGATAATCATAATTCACGGACGTAAACATACATATCTCATAACAATTTTTGCAATATATAAAACCAATAAAGATCAATACTGCAAAATCATCTTCCAAACAAACTTTAGAATTTAAATAAATAAATCTAAAAACATTGAAAGATGAAAATCGTTGGCAATAGCTATGTGTACTCACAATAATTAATGTTTCAAACCCTAGTTATCCTTCTTAAAACATAAGAATAAATTCTCATAAGAAGTTTCCTAGATAAATCAAAAAATATCAAGAGATAAGGAATTTAATCATAATCTTCATCATCGAAAACCATTCAAGAGGCTTGAAAAATATCCATATCTTTCTTGATTTCGGGAAACTTAGTTGCAATCACACGTAATTGTTATAGCACACATTTTACCTTGGAATTGATCTTACACACACCCTTGTGAATTTGATGAAGAAGACTCCATGTGGTAGGATCACAACAACCATCTAGGGAATCACATATTTGTATTTTGCAAGCATTCTCCTTCATACATTTGAAACTACAAGGACGAACAAGTTTGGGAGTTCCAATAGAGTCACCAATAGGATCAATGGAATATGCTCGAAAAATTTGCTCAATTAAGCAAGGAAAGCCTAACTTCTTGTTGTATGACGTCATTGAGAGCATTTGAAGAATGATGAATCCATAAATATCAAGACTTCGAGAACCCAATTCAAGGAAATAGACTAATTCCACAAACTCACGACTCCACCGAGAGTTCTCAATTATGGAGGGACAAAGATTAGATATACCAATTTTTTCGAAAAACATCAAAGCAAGACAAAGATAATTAGTAGGAAATTTCATTTCAATCCAATCAACAGTCTTGACACAAAGACCATTAGAAATGGTTTCACAAGATGATCTTTCTTCCCACTAGACCACTAGAATGAAACCACTAGAAGAAATCCTTTCAAAGATCTTACTACTAGAATCATTGATGAATCTAATTCTAACAAAATCTTGATTTTTAGATATAATCATGCTAGAAGAAGATGAATCTAAGTTTTTTGAAACCTTCTTTGAAACCTTGAAATTCCTTATGAGATATAAAAATGAGAGAACAAGAAGAAGGAAAAAATTACTCAATATGATTATTGAAGATTAATAAAACTCTTTGCCACCCTTGGACCACCAAGAATAATTTTTAATGGAGTAGAAACGCGAACCCTAAAAAAAAAATTAGTTCACGTACGCGGACAAGGGAAGGAAGAGGAAGGGTACGCGTACCACAACTCTTATATGCCCATTAATGGGATCGGTCCCGTTTATGAACCACGATCCATATATGGAAAGTGGGATTTTTTACGTCGTTCAACCATCAAGGTTCGCACACGGTGAAAGAAATCAACATAGTGCAGTACAAGATTAGTAGTAGAACTACATCACCTTACTTAACCTTACGTGAACAGAAATAAATTCTGTCGAACGAGTTTTTCTTCAAGGAAAAAGTAAATTTCAAAAATAAAACTAACCATAATACAAAGACACCAAACAAATAAGTCTGTAACTTGCCCCGGTTCAAGTTATGTACAAATGGGGTGATGCCAATCTTGTTACCAAGAGGTAAGATGAGCAGAAAAATCCTCATGCATCTTCTCTGGTCGATATTTGTGAAATATACCAGAAGTATAACCATAGTAATGATGATACTTAGGGTTATTTGAAAATTTTGACTCATTATGATTAAAGGAAGAATTTTTCCAATGGCCGGAGCTTGCAACATCATCTGTAATAATATTTTTATCGATTTTGACCGAGATGTTGCCAAAACTCGAATGTGTGCCAGGAATGACAGAATTAGAATTTTTGCAAGGACAAACCTTTTCCTTAATCAAGACATGTCGTTCTAGAGATTTGTAAACGTTTTCAAAAGACATAAACAGATATTTGTCAATTGATCCATCTTGATAGTATTCCTCGAAAAGATTAATAAGAAGTCTAGTGAGGTTTCATATCCTTGAGATTTTATTCACACGTTTCCTGCAACGACCCTTTTTAAAGGAATCTTTAATTTTTCCTTTAGATTGTCTTCCATTATCTAGGATATCCAATGTCTTAGATGATGTGAGATTTTCTTGAAAGACCAGCACTCTAGACAAGAATAAACTATGACCAATCTTTGAAGATTTCTGGTATGTGCCATAGATGCCAAGAACAAGTTTCACAAGGATATTTCCCTTTGGGACAGTCTTTGGGAACAATCAAACACAAACTTATTAGGTTTATCGTGTTTGTCTGCTCTCTTACCAATTGAAAAGGCAAGGGTCTAAGAACCTCACCTAATATTTCATTTTGGCAATCTGTAAGGACAAACTCCAATATAATTTTAAGAGAATAAACTAGACAATCAGACTCAGTCAATGGAAATATATCCAAGAGTTATAACTCTGTTTCACAATATAATTACCAAATCAAACAGATAGAAATCCGCGATCCTGATTATTATGTGAAACAACTTGAACGGTACCAAATACCAACATCCAAGTGTAAATAAATTTATATCAACAACCAAAGGTTGGATTATCTAATTGATTGAACTACGCACAACCTGTGATATTTCAATTATATAGAAAATATAATGCGGAAAAGAAATAACACAAACACCAAAAATTTTGTTAACGAGGAAACCGAAAATGCAGAAACACCCCGACACCTAGTCCAGATTTGAACACCACACTATATTAAGCCTCTACAGACACTAGCCTACTACAAGTTTGTAAGGACCCTTAATCTCGTCAACGCTATTAGACTAGTCAAGAGACGACTAAGCCGCTAATGACTCGATTAATTAGAGAAGAACATTAATTAATAGAAATTAATCTAACAACGATCTAGATACAAAACTAACACCGTTGAATAGTTCTCGAAAAGTTAGGCGAAATGGACTACTCGAACGTGGCATTCAGATACCGGACGGAGAAGATATATTTGGATAAGAACGAATGGCAAAATAGTAATTTTATTTTAGACCGCCTGGCTGCCCTTATCTTTTTGGTTGGTGACTTTATCATTTTATCATTGGCCTTTATCACCCAGACGTGTCGAAGAGAAATTCATTTCTCTCTTTTCTTTTTCTTTCATCTTCTTCTTTCTTCTTCTCTTCCCTTCTTCCATGTTCTTCGTCTGTTGGCGATTTTGAGAAGCAGTTCATGATTTTGAGTTGATTTAAAGCTTGTAGAAATCGAAGGTTAATTGATGGTGGTAGTTTTGGTTGATCTGGTGAAATCAAACCCAATAAAAAAGGTAAACAAAGATTTAATTTAGGGTTTCGATTCGATTGTTCTCTATTTATGAAATTTCTTTGTGCTGATAGATTAGAGATGGGTTTGTTGTTAATTGAGATGAATTTGATTATTTAGGGTTTAATTGTAGTTTATTAGTAAATCAAATTAGGAATTAGGGTTCTTGGTGGTGATGATGATATAAGAACTGAATTAGAGGTAAAGAATAGGGTTACTGTTATAGTTTGAGTTTCTGGAAGAAGGATTAGGTTGATGAATTACAGCTGAGAACAAGGATTATACGAAGAAGTGTGGTTGTTGTTGATGAAGTTCAAGTTATAGATGAAGAACAAAGATAAGATGTTGTTGTTGTTGTTTTGTAGAATAGTTTGTGGAGATATGAGGTGTGGTTTGTGAAAGATTACAGGTAATAGTGATTGATGCTGTAGAGAGTCTTTTTGGCAAGGAAGTTGAAGGAGATGGGTTGGATAGTCATGGGGTGATTTGGTGATGGAGGTCTGCTAGTGGTGATGAATTACAGTTGATGATGAAGATAATTACAATTGAATGTTTGATGTTGGAGTCATGTTGAATTAAAGCTGAATTACAGAGTATGTAGAAGAATTAGGTAGTGAACTTGTAAATGGTAGTATTAGGATTAATTTCTAAAGATAATCTGCAGGTTGTTGTTTTGGCTTGAGGTTGTGAAGGGTGTGTGTTGAGTTTCAGATGAACAAGTGGTGTTGCTTCAAGGAAATGTGATAGTGGTGATGTTATTGGCACAAGAGAAATAAGATGGAAATGATGGTGCTACAATCTCATGGAGATATGGCAGGTGGTAATGGAGACTGTGTAGGATGAATGGAAAATGTTTTAAGTGATGTTATAGTTGAGAGTTAGAATGGTTGTAGAGTTGTAGTTGCATTTGGGTTTGGTTTAATCATCTTGTCTTCTGTTTGTGCATTAGTATTCTTTGGCCTGAGCAATGGCTCTGGCTTATGCAAAGGCTTTGGCCTTGAGTTTCTCAGCTCAGTCAAAACCTGACTGACCTAGATTACCCTGAATCAGATATCTGAGTGAGTTGAATCATTTTGACTCACCGAGTTCCCTATCTTGACCCGAGTTGACTTAGTTGACCGATTTGGACTTGACCAATTGACTTTGACGGACTTAGATGTTGACTTTTGGTTTGACCTGTGACTGTCGATTTGACCCTTAATGGCCGTTAATTGACTCAGTTGGACTGGACCTTTAGTTAATGGGATTGTTTATTAAATATGGGCTTAGTGCCATGTATTCTTAGTTTGATATTTTGGACCTCTATGCTCTGAATTAGCTTTTGACTTCTTCTAAAAAGTTGTATATCTTCTCAAGACTAATATAATGAACTGTAGAATGACCTAATTGGATTAACATACCTTAGATGTGCTAAAGATATACAATGAAAAAGTGTGGAATCATTAATGGTCTTGGAACCATTAGATAGTTCACTTAGCCTATAACTAGGAAACTGTATGAGATTATGTTATGAGCCTTGTGTGAGCCTTTTGGCTAACCTTTAGAGTGCTTCTATGATTAACAGTTACTATGTATTAACAACGATCGATTCAAAGGATGATCATGTAGACTTCGGATCTCGAGGTAGGCAAGGATTGTCATCAAAAGAGGTGGGAATCGATAACGAACTCTCATGTACTCATTATTGTTTTATAAATTTATTATATTGCGAAAGTCATGCTTATCTTTGTTAGTATATTATACGTGTATGCATGTATATATGTGTGTAATACAAACTAGTTTTCTTTTACATTTGGGATGAGATTGGATCTTTAGAAACAACTAATATTTGTGTTCTGGAGTATTTACTTATTTTCAAAAAGTGATTATTTCCATTGACTTGAAAGTGGTTACAATCGTTATTTATTGTTAACATGAAACTGAGAAGGTTTCCTTTTGATTGGTGTGAGATGTGGTAGCCCAAAATTTATATCTATATTTATGCGCTAAGGAGTGAAAATTGCTGCCAACTAATAAACTATTAGGTGTGTACTCGTGTCACTGAATATTACTTTCCCTATTTATGTACGGGCAACACATGTCTCATACATGAATGTTTACTGTTCTTTGAAATTACTTTCAAAAGTTATTATATTATGTTTTGGTATTTGGAGAGAATGATGTTGAGAATCTTATATATGATTGTTGAACTTGTCGTGCGAGAGGTATATGGTTCTCCATGATTAAGTTCTTCTGTCGGATATAATATTGTCACCATTAGATATCTTTAGATACTTGATATGTAGAGTGCACATAGAATGAGGTACTGGTAAGGTACATATCGTTTAAGACTTGAGGATGGAAACCTCATGGGCGCTTTATTGATCATTGAAGAATCCGCAACAGTCATGCCTTGCTACCCCGAAGGAAGACATCGCTCAACTATTATTTATGTTGTGAATGTTTGTGTGACAGACCAGAGAATTTTCGCTTCCAACGGGTCAGGTTATGACCCGCTTGGTAAGCTCTGACTCTCTGATATGTCATTCACGAAACTAGACTTTCAAATTTTTCGAACCAATTCAGTTTTACCAAGCAAATGATACAAATCACCTTATGCAAGTGACAATCATCTCCAAGCGAACACTAGGGTTCACAGACTGAGGTTCTGCTGAACAGAAACCTCGACTAAGGGTCATGTAAATGTCAGAATTGTTAGAGTAGTTATGGATACCAGCCACCATCGGCCAGTGCCAATGGTCTTCCGGGTAGCCACCGAGGTGTTGGGTGCCCCAGTGGGCCTGACAACACACTCCGTATCAGACGGGTGAGGAATGGCCAATGCCAATGTCAGGGTAGTTCTGGTTACCAGCCATCGCTGCCGCAACGATCTTCCGGGTAGCCACCCATAGGTGGGGTGCCCCAGTGGTCCTGACAATGTGCCACTTAGGCCTGACAATCTCACTGTCCCAGATGGTTCATACAGATATAGTGGGGGTGCCAATTATGGCCTAGCAGATGGTATGAACTGCCTTGGAGTAACCATTCCTCGCTAGATGGTGAGAATTGCCTTAAAAAAACAACCATCCCTTTTTAGATGATATTAGTTATCTCGCACGATAATCACCATTTCCAAACTCACTAGCCGAGGCAGATGATATGAATTACCTCGAACAGTAATAACCATCTCTTGTCTCACTGGCAGTATGGTTATCAAATGGTATGAATTATCTCGAAGAGGCAACGGTCATCTCTTTATTAGGAAGTATGAACAACCAGTACTGCAACTACCTCCTTACCAAAACATTTTATAAACTACTAGGGTTGCAATCATCTCTGAATAGATGGTATGAACTGCTAAGCACCAACCGACACTTCAGATGATATGAACAACCTTGCATAATTGTGTTGAACCGCATAGTGGCTGCCTACGTACCCTATTCGTTGCTCGAAGGGATCAAGCACGACCGTAGTTCGTCATCGCTTTATTTAGATAATATGAACTACTTACAAGAGTAGCAGCTATCTCTCACCAAATAATATGAACTACCTGACCTGTTCAGGTAGCATTTATTTCTTGCAGTAGATATTAATTTATAGTATCGGTATAAAACAATAACATTTTACCCAAAATGGAATAAGAACACATAACAAGCAATGGGTAAATAATCACGATGGGAATGGACAAATAAAAGTGTAAGTCGCTGGGAAAATGAATGAAACACGTATGACTTTTCTACATGCATGTACAAGACCAGAAATGAAAATACTATGGTTAATATACATTTTGTAGGTGGAACCACCATAACTGAACTAACAACATATAAATTTGTAATTTATTTAGTTCACATTAACAGGCTAGCTAGCTAGCAGTGGAAGCTTGATCTAGTTACTAACGTACCAACTAAGTTCCTTAATATGTCTTCTTTGTCTTAACTTAACCAATATCAAATCGGTCTAAAGCTGGAGCACATTTAGTACACTTAAGTACTTAAATTAATTTCACCCTTGAACATTCACTAATAATTCCCATCAAAACTCAAGTATTTGTCCGCACCATTCAGTAAATAAAACTGCCTAATTTCATTACAAAAAGTATTAACAATCCACCCAGTAATCATTGGCCTGAATTCCACTTAGTTGTCCTAGCCATACACTTCTAAGGCGCATCAAAATATAGGCGTTTCCATCATATTAAACCTCATACATACAATGATACCTTACATTTGTAGTAGCAAGGCATTGGAAAACTATAATGCACTCAATTCGTAATTCTAGTGTACCCCGTTAAGCACATAACTTGAAATACCACTATCATAAACTAAAAACACTTTCGAGTTAAAAGTATTTACTAAATAGTTACTATGAAAATGAGCACATAACTTGAAATACCACTATCATAAACTAAAAACACTTTCTAGTTAAAAGTATTTACTAAATAGTCACTATGAAAATGAACACATACGATGGATGGCATACATTTGTCTTAACTTAGACAATTCCCAAGAAAAGTGTCATAGTTCATTTCAACGAGATATAGCACACAAGGCATTTACACAATTTATAAACACTTATTCGTACTTCCTTATCTACAGCATGCAATTCAAATGATCCATGACGGTGGATTTAATAGCAACCACAATTTTTAGTTAGAATTCCCACTACTCTACTGCAAGTGAGTTCACATGTACACAGTACGAGTGCCTGTACCTACTACCAAAACACAAACAAGATTAAAATGAGGGAAGGTTTTAAACAAAATCTGGATCCCATGTACCTCGTTATCCTAGCACCTGTTTTATTTGCACAGAAGGCCACTAGCCATCCCACTTAGCACACACTTATGAAAAGAAATGCATCAATGTCTCATTCAACATCTTCCAAACTCCGGCATACAATGGGGGTACGGAGAGCACGTTCGGCAAAAGCTGCGAACGACATACCTCTTTAAGTACAGAGTGGAGTTTGAGATAATGTACCGAAATATCACCAGATCTGGTAGTTAATTTCCAGCCACCATGGATGAGCGCAACAGCAACAGCAACATCTATGCTTTACTAGCACCCCTTCTTGTATTTCCACTCTACGATTCAGTAGACTAAACTACGAAACCAATTCTTGAATAAACTCAATCCTTGTATTAGACATGAAGGAACAGGATCAGAGAAATCAAACTCCCAGAATTATGTAAAATAAGTAACAAGGACCGTTAACCATTTATCAGTTCTATGGGACCTTTTGTCAAACAGGTTGTAGTTCTGATGGTGGTGATGAGATGAGCTAGTTGTGGTATTTTTAGGCTATATTTATAGACCTCCATCCCTGAAATATTGAATCGGTAGACAACCCATCACTCATAAAATCATCAAACTCCAAAACATCATCCATCCATCTAGCTTTGAAACCCACCAAGAATTTTCTTGTAACTTACTTTAAAATATAAACCCTAACTTGTCTGCCTTCTAAGAATTTCAATTGGAAGAGAATTTATAGCAAGCACCAAAACCAACATCAACGTCAATACCTCAATTTGTGTCTCTACAAAGCTCACTTGTGCACGATTTCAATTAGTTCCAATTTGTGTCTCTACAAAGCTCACTTGTGCACGATTTCAATTAGTTCCGTAATAGAGAAAGGGAAGAGGAGAAAAAATAAGAAGAGGAATTGAGCTCTTCCTCTTTTTTTTTTTTTTTTTTTTCTTCTTCCTTTTCACTTTTTCAACACGACTAAAAGCCTATGATGCGTAGCTTCCCTCAGTTATTTACGTGTCAAGCATGCATGAAAGATATTAAGGCACCCCATGTTTCAACTAAGGCTGATTTCTTTAACCGGGTAAAACATCAAGTTTTTGGGAAAGTGTTAAAAACACTCAACTGTTAGAGTTTTAGGCGGTCGGGGTGCATAATTTTAATAATGGATTTGCATAAACCCGAGAAAAATGATAGGAGTGTCCCAGTTTGCCGGTTTAATGGTTGGTAGAACTTTATATTTCAGTACAACTTATTATTTTAATATGCTTTATCTGTTTTTCCGCGTTTTATCTTTTTTAGCAAAACCTGCATTGTCTTTAAATCATTCTAGTGATTACTTGAAAGTTAGTTGTTATTTCTATAGGGCACCCTCCGGGATGATGTGCTCACCCATTCCCACTTTCATCTTCAGAGACAGATCATGATGTGCACATGATGATTAAAGCTTCGAGGAGTTGGTTAGCTTCTGCTATGTTTATTTTTGTGTTTATATTCTATTTGTAAACCAACTCATTAATAAATATGTATCACTTGAGAGGAGTTCTTGTATTCATTTCAGAGAGGGTTTAGATTTGGGTTAATCTTTGTTTAGAACTTCTTTCTTAGTATTTAATTAGATGTTTTAGATTCTTAGTGCCTCAGTTTAAAGTTAATCTCTTGGATTAGTCAGCTGCTAGCTTAGGGGCGCTAAAATATTGGTATCAGAGCTCACTATTAGATATTACATGGGCGACAATAGGATTAGCTAGTGGCAGATAGTGAACTAGATTAGTTTAGAACTGGGTTGGGTTTGTGAGATAAATATTAATTCACTAAAAACAATCAATAACTAAAAGATTTATGTATTGATCTGATTGATTTGCATAACATGTTGATTGCTTGCTCCTTGTTTTGTGTGTACATTTAAATATGAAATAAAAATTATAAGTTGAAACCAATTGTAGTATAAGTTAGAAATTTCAATTGGGAATTAGAGATTAGTTAATCTCATTTATTACTTAGATAATCTAGCACTGGAGAATAGTGAGGTTTGTAATTCTGGTGTGTTTGTGTTATCTTTGTTTGTAGGAAACCATTGTCAGGTCTGATCATCTTAGACATGGCAACTTACATTCATGGATTACCATTCATAAAAGGAGGACTTGCTTCTATTAGTAAACTGATAGATCCCAGAATTTAATTTATAAACTAATAAAGTACCTTTTCCTGTAATTGGAACCATTAATCTATTAAATTGTAAGAGTATAGTTATGATATATATACAACAAGATTTTTCGTGTACTCAATAAAAATCTTAAATGTAGTTAACAAAATAGCTCGGCCATTAATGTTAATAATAACAAATGATAATAAGATCACTAATAATCATAAAAAAAGTAATATAACACTTATCAAATAGTATTGTAATAAAATTTATCTAATCAAAATCTCATTCGTAAATATTTAATGATTAAAGTAATAATTAGGATCAAGTATCTATGCAAAAATTATTAATAATTATCTACGATCAGATTTTGGTAAATCAAATAAAGTTAGAGATATGTTCTTTTGCATTTAAAATAACTACCAGATAGTTAATATATGACTTATTTGGATAAGACTTAAGAACGTGCGGACACATTACATAAAATAATAAGGCTAAATTTCTTAAAAATTGTATACCCAAATTATTTTTAGTCTAATAACTGATAAAGACAATTATGTTTAAAAATGTTGATGACGTAGAAATAATTCTTGGGAAATTATTGGAGATGGTGCAGGATATGGACCACTACAACATCGTATCGCTACTTTGCCCATTAAATATGGAGGTCTCGGTGTTTATACAATAGCAGATGCCAGTCAGTATTGTTGTCTTGCTTCATGACTTCAAACTGAACTACTCCAAGGTACTATCCTATGTAATACTGCCACTTTATCTCTGAGTTTTCATTTTCAAGCAGCGCTCAACTCTTATACACAAATTTGTGGTCTTCCTTCTTCTTTCAACATCAAAGAAACTACCCCACATCCCATGAAAGCTCTGGCAGTTAGGTACTTTGATGTCATTAAAAAGGAAATACCGACTAAGTTCACTTTGACTGGGAGAGATGTTATTCTTTGGCAAAGCAACAAGTTAGCTCACGTGATGGACTTTTTAAAAGCCATTCTTATTGAAGGCATAGGTCAGAATATTGGTCCTAGACACTTCAGGGATGTATTAAAATATCGCTTAGGAGTGCCTCTTTTCCCTGAAGATAGTTCTTGTTCTTGCTGTGGTCGCGCCATGGATGTGTTTGGTGACCATGTCATTCATTGTTCTAATGTTATAGGAGGGAAATTTTGACATAACATAGTGCAAGATGTAGTTATGGACGTTTGTTATAAATCTGGAGTGGCTGCGAGGAAAGAAGTGGACTTGAATTTCCTGTCTGATGGCAATAACATTCGACCGGCTGATATACTAGTGTATAATTAGGAAAATGGACGTGAAACTTGTTTCATTGTTATCAGGATCACCCCTTTTACAGGTGATGGGCCTCGAGGTTTTGTTCCGGGACGCGCTATTGTTGCTGCTACTGGGCGCAAGAATACCAAGTATCTTGATAGATGCTTATCTCATGGGAAAATTTTACAGTTCTTGCCTTCTCGACATTAGGAGAGTTGGGTGATGATTTTATAGTATTGTTAAACAAATTGAGGAATTTCTTGGCCAACTATGATGCAAATTATAAGGTGGGAAATTCTTTCTTTCATAGGATAGGTTTAGCTATTCAGAAAGGTGTTGGAGCGCAGATTGTTGCTAGGCTCCCTACCCTTTCTAACAACTTAGTGTAAATTGTTTTTGTATATAAAATAAAAATAAATAAAAGTATTTTATTGATTAGTAGTGATATTGAATCTACCTTGTATAATAATTAGTTAGTCCAAAGAATTGTAATTTATACTAGTATTAAACTTCAAATATTATTTTGTTAGGATATAGTTTCACTCACCATTAATTAAATTTTATTGAAACAAATTAGTAATAGCTAATTATTAAAAGAAAATACACATGAAGAATTAATAATAGTATTTGGATGCCTAGTACAATAATAGACTTGAAAGAAAATAAATTCTTATATTAATATGATACTTTATATTGATAGAAAAATTTAAAGACTTTTACGATACACTAAAATTTTATGCACACTCATATTGAAATAATATTAAGTTACCAGTGCTAATACTTAACAAGATATATATAGACTCGTTATGAATAAATACAATCAAGTTTATTAATCTCTACAAGAATGTAGAGTTGTTTGTGGGTGAAAACTGTTTCTGCTGTTTTTGGTAAATTTGGGTGTGTGGATGAGAAACAAATCTAGATCCTAAAAAATGCACTGCACGGGAGTACTTTTAATTCGAGAGATCAATCTGTACAATCCTGGCATAAACCAAGAAATGGTCGTTCCAGGCTTGCTTCGGTCACAAAGTGAAGGAGAAGGGTTGGTCTTCAGGAGGGAAGCGAAGAATGTGTTGAGACGAGAATGGTTAATTCTAAAGGTGTGGTTGTTTTATGACTTGTATCAGAAATTGGAACTGGCTTGCAGAATGAAAAGCTATTAGTTCTTTGGTGATTTCTGGATACTATGTTGTTGCTGACCAAAACTTATTGTCTGGTGGAAATAGGTGAAACCTATTTATACAAGTCGTAATAAAACGTACTCTGGTCTCGTAGGAAGTGGAAACGATTGAGTGGCGGAAGAGTAACGTGTAAGGTCAGGAATTATGCTTTCATAATGAAGGAGGTGGATCCGTTTACACCACTACTTCTTGCCATTACTAACCGCTCCGCTTTATGACACTTTCTTGTAATGGTCTTATTGCACGTCGCACACTGTAGACCACCAGACCAATACCCTGACGAGCATCCCCCAGTTTGTGACATGTTTTATGTCTCGAGTGTTTTCGTGGAAAACATGTAGCATGTGGCAAGTTAAAATCAAGTGGATTTCCGCAGGAAAAATAATATGTGATGATATTAGGCTCGTGTTGGCCGGTCGCCTAAAACTTGCCACAAGTATGTCAATTTGGTGGCGAACTTCGATGGCTGAGATTGCATCTCATGAGGAAGGGTAGTCGTTGATTATGGATACCTTGTGTTGGCGCATAATAATGGCGTAGTGGCGTTTTGATGTACGCCGGTGGCAGTATGGCATGGCCAGCATGGCTCGTGCATACCAGTGGCACGGTGGTGCAAGTGGCGCCTGACGTAGCCATGGCCACTAGATTTAGTCGTATGGTCGCCTAAACTTTTCACAAGCCTGCCAACTCGGTGGCGGACTTAGATGGCTGAGATTGCATCTCATGAGAAAGGGTAGCCGTTGATTATGGATACCTTTTGTTGGTTCTTGATAATGATAAAGTGGTGCCTTTAGCGCACGCCAGTGGTATTGCTTTATGGCTAGCATAGTTTATGCATGCCAGTGGTGTGGTGGAGTGGCTGGCATAGTTTGTGCATGCCAGCGGAACGATGGTACAAGTAGCGCATGGCGTAGCCATGGCCACTAAATTTTGGCACATTGGTGTTAGCCTCAAATGTAGTATGGAACATCAGTTTTAATGGCCCCATCAGTCCCAATGCTCCGTGGAACATTGTTTTGGCTCGGTTGGCGTAACAACTTTGCCTAAATTAGGGTTTAGCATGCCGAAACCCTAATTAGCACATAAGGTATGCGTCTTTAGATGGTGGATTTTCGAAAAAGGTAGAATTATAAAACTATTTTCCAGATTCGGTAACCGGATGAGTATTGAGGCTCATGTCTCTCATTAAAGCATGAAAGCTCATGCCATGAATCTCTGACTGAGAAGGATGTCTCTCAGATTATATGTAGATATGTAGTCTCTCCGCTGAAGCCATGGCACATCTCATGAATACTAAGCAATTTTAGTAATTACTCCGGATCCGACAATCGGATGAGTATCGAGACTCATGTCTCCAAGCATGAAAGCTCATTCCATAAACCTTTGATGGAGAAAGTCTCTCAGAGAAGATGTAGATGTGAAGTCTCCCAGTTGAGACCACGTCACATCTCATACTGTATATAATCGAAAGATTGGGCGGCTCCTAGACAGCATGCCTTCTAGTATAGAGCGACAACGTCTTCGGGATGCAACAAGGTTTTCCCCGACTATACAAGTGTAGGAGCGGAATATCACAACAAATGATAACTTACGAAATTGTGGAGAGAAAAGACATCTTGCGAGCAAAGAACATTTTGCGAGCAAAGAACATTTTGCGAGCAAAGGAAATCACGAGGAAAGCAAAAGAAGTTCGCGAAGTGAAGTTACGAAGGTTCGCAAGATAATTATCAAATCCGAAATGGCGGGACAACACAACTGTCACCTTTTGTAAGATCATATAAATAGCCATTTAGGCATGAGAAGTGGGAGGGGATAATTTTTAGAGAGAGGAATAATTTTTGGAGGAGAGAGAAAATGTTAGGAGAGATTTTATTTTCTTGATCATCTTCTTCCCCAATATTCTAGAGCTCCAAATATTCATTAATGGAGTCTCAATTGTAAAATCATGTAATTACATACAATCACTAGTGAAGCACCATGGATGTAAATCACATTGTCTCTTTTTATAATTTTAGTACTTTAATTCTTAGTTTCATATCAAATTAATTAGATTTAGGAATCATTTTAATGGATTCTTATGAGGGTGTAGTTGTGAGATAATCCGCAACTACATAATTGGCGCTAGAAACAGGGACCTAACCTTGTTGGTTCAAGAAAGTTAGAAAAATTGGTTACTGTTGATGATGAATTGTACCGGATCTATGAGTTTTGAAGACAGAAATGGAAGTTCTTTTATTTGCATCTTCAAACAACAAACGCATTTTAGTAGTTCAGGAAGAAAGATGTGGATATGGAGAAATCGTCAAGCAAAATGAAATTTACACAGGCTACGTCAACAATCGCTTCCATAAAGGACAAATTTCTTCTCACTTTTCTTATTCTTTGTTTCATTTTTCAAAATTTGGGAATTTCAAAACACAAATTGAAAAATAAATTTTTTGCGATCTAAACTTTGCTTTTTGTAGAAATTTGATTTATTTTGGAAATCTTGAATTTAAAAATGTTTTTCTACGAATTTGTAGTAACGAAATTTCGTTTTACAAATTTGTTTAATGAATTTCTAAAAAGGTCAAACTTCGAAATTTTCTGTTGATTAGAAATTTACATTTCGCAAAAACAAAATTAAAAAGATTTTATTGAAAGTTTTCATTATTCGTAGGGATAAATTATTCATCTTAATACCATACATCTTACTAACCAAATTCATTGATCGTTTTCATTCTGTGAAGTTCACTTTTGCGATTGTTAGAGTCCTTTTTCCTAGGATGGGAAAAACAACATTTATGACTAAAAATTTCTGTGAGATTGATAGTGAATTGTTTCTTGCAATATTAAGCCAATTTGCGAGAGGGTATACCGGAAGGGATAGATGGAGTATAATTACGAAGATGGTGTTTTGAGAATATTCGCAGGAATTTACGAAGTCCCACCAAATGGTGTTTTGAGAATATATACTACTTGGAGTATACGAAGTCCACTCATCCAGTTAGCTAATTGGAGTATATAATACTCAAATTTATACTCAAATGTATACTCAAATTTATCTCGTCATGGATGGGTTATGAGCAACACTCAAATTTATCTCGTCATGGATGGGTTATGAGCAACACTCAAATTTATCTCTTCATGGATGGGTTATGAGCAACATGATATATAAGGAACATTAACTGGAGATATGAATGACTATGGAGTGGCGAAGTATGAACTTCCAGTTCCAATGAAGTTAGACTTCTCAAAGCGAATCAACTTAGGAAAGAACCAAGAGAACCAATGAACTATCTTACTTCAAAGTTTGGCAAACGAAAGGGAGGCATTTTCAGAAATATCAAATTGCGAAGTATGGTTAACTCGTGATATCCAGACAATCCATCACCAGCCCGGCCAACCTCTCTATTCCAGAAATACGAAGTTCGTTCCTAAATACAGTGAAGGACAACCAACGACTCACTTCACCAACCAATAAAAAAGATATTACAATAAAGATCAACAAATTATTTTATCAACTCACAGGATTTAGTGCAAAAATAACAAAACTTCAAGTAAAAGAACTAATATCAAAGGCCGTTCAACTCAACTCACTGTTGATTGATACTCGGGTTTCGAGACGCCATTTAACTGATCGATGCTCTGCAATATCCTAAAGTATTTTTTCTACGAACATCCGTCAGGGTTACTGGGTGGTTGTGAGCAGGTCAGAGTTACGAACATCCATCAGAGTTACTGGGTGGTTGTGATCAGGTCAGAGTTACGAACATTCGTAAGTTACTGGGTGGTTGTGAGCAGGTCAGAGTTACGAACATTTGTAGTATTGCTGTGAACATTCGTAAGTTATCATTTGTAAACATTTGCGAAGGTCATAGTTACAAACTAAAATGTTTATTCAAAGTAAAAGGGTGGTGGTGAGCAAAAAAATGCCATGCGCAAAAATGCTCTCAATGAATGGTCGTATCATGCCTGAATGTCCAATGGTAGGCGTTGCTAGATAGAATGGGTTTCTCTACAAATCAGTAGAATTTGTTGTTTACGAAGAAGTAGAATGAATAGCTGAATTTAGAGACAAAATGCTACACGAATGAGAAGAAGTAGAATAAGCAGAAGAGAAAGGAAATGTTTACTGGGAGCAACCAAAGGCAAAAGACGTTTATTTTGTGAAACTTTACTTCGAAAGTTATTGATCATCATCACCAGTTTATGCGAAGGAAGAACAATAAAATTTCTATGGTATATCACCCAGGCACGAATGAGAACAACTATCAAAATAATTGATGAAGAATATAGTCTATGATGTATTAGCTTATGTGTCAAAGAACTCGTGCGAAGAAGCAACACTATTCTGCGAAGAAAAGGGATATGTTTTTACGAAGGATAGTTCTGCGAAATATCAACTTGAAACAGTTAGCTGCATTTCATCATTCTTGAGTACTATGACGTTAGGCAGTTGTCAATGTAGAACCTTGACAAACAAAAATATAGAACCTAAACGCAAAGAAATGGAATTTAATCAACAAAACGAACTCAACTCAAAGAACGAAACAAAGATTATGAACTCCACTAGCTGAAAAAGAGAAAATTTCTCCCTTACTTCTCTAGTTTTATCTTTAATTATTTGAGCCTTGGAATTTCTAAATGAAGTTTAAGAAAATTATCTAAAACCAATTTACGTTCTTATGAGAATTTGATTTATCCAGTGAAATATTTTCATGCAGGAGCAGTGAAGGAAATATCTCTCAATTTTCAATACAGTCCATCACCATATTTCTTTAACGCAGGCAACATTATTCATTATGGGAAGACGCAGATGGAAAAGCAATATTACAGCATGATCAAATTATTACTTACGAATAAGAAAATATCTCGCAAATACCTTACGAATCTTCGCAACATGAATACTTCGCAGATGTTCGTTTACTTCGCAAGATTTTTGGATATTTCGCAAGAAGATAGTGGAAGATTATTTCGAAAGAAATGGCAAGTCATATACTTCGCAAAAGACAACAACAAGCCGTAAAAAGGTAGGTACCATTTCCTTTAATACTTTATTTACGGAAGATAAAAGATTTTTGAATTTATATACTCGCAAAATTTCTACAATTTCAAAGATTCCAAAACATTTTAAAGATTTTTTAGATTGGTAAAAAGCGACACAATCGCAAGATTCTAAAATTACTTCATCGCAAAAATTAAAAGATCTCAAAAAATTTCAAAGACTTCAAAATTGCAAAAAACAGAGAAAATTCAATTCCTATATTTCTATAGAATAATTTTGATTTAAAGATGTGATATGGATACTTCTCATACTTCTTATACTAAACATTTCATGAAAACATTCAACATTTTATATACATGAAAAATTTACGATGAATTTTTAAAAAGGCGAAAAAATACCGCCAAAAATCAATTGCGATTAAACTTTCATTAATTTGCGAATAAAAGACCGCAATCTGTGATCAGCCTCCAAAAAAGAAAGAGAGCCGCAGAAAATTTTATACAGGCAAACCTTTGTGGCGTACACCCTAGTTCGCGAAGCTATATTTCGTAAGAGGCAAATTCCTAAAGTGCGTCATTTAAGGGGGTACCTATAAACGTGGCTAAGGGTAACCGGAACACCACCAAGGGCCCTTAGTACATGGTAAAATTTTAGGGGTACAACCCAATAATGGGGTACCTATCCGGGTTAGACACCTTGGATTCTCACCTAATCTAGCGACATTACGCAATATAAAATGCGGTGTAAGAGGATTTAGGTTGGGTGACTAAGGCATACTGTCTTTCCCAAGAAGTGCAGAAAACGATCAAGGCGCCGAGGTACACGGTTGAGTCAAGAGTGCTGGGTGAGGTTGAACCACATCTGCCATTTTTGACAAGTCTTGGCAAATGATGCACTTGGCCCAAAGATACCCCATAGGGTGCAACCTCGTAACTATAAGCCCTATAGGCAAAAAGGATAAGAGGTTGCGATCAAAAGATGGTTGTTGGCAGAACCGGATGGGAAGAGCTAACCTTGTATGGTCGATGTACGCTTCCTTGAAGGGGCAACCAGGGGGGAAGA
The DNA here is from genome assembly GCA_023529315.1 of Papaver bracteatum. Taxonomy (NCBI): domain Eukaryota; kingdom Viridiplantae; phylum Streptophyta; class Magnoliopsida; order Ranunculales; family Papaveraceae; genus Papaver; species Papaver bracteatum. The sequence goes on along the minus strand of JAJJWX010003840.1, from coordinate 19,091 downwards.
TAAAGGGCAGCACCCTCCATTAGGGAGCTGATACGTGCTATAAGACGCAAATGTCACGAGGCTTCTTGTTTGCGAAAACATAAAGGCTTGTCATATTTGTGCAACAATTGAACTTCTGCGATCCTTCTAAAAAAGAACTCGCAGAACATAAAAATAAAGTTAAGATGAGATCAATGGGTTATTACATGAAAGTGTAAAAACGTCCTGCGATTTCATCGCAAGACGATAATGTCACGAGGTTGTATATTCGCAAGAATGTTCAGACTTGTCATATTATCGCAAATACAAAATATTATCACAAAAGAGGTGGCAAAATAAAACCTTTACTTAGGAAGGCATGATAAGACCACAACAATTCATGAAATTTATTCCATCAATATCATTAAAGAATTTTTACAAGAATATATCATGAAGTCCTAACAAAGAAGACAATTCCATCAAGATCATTGAAGAACTTTGAAGAGAATATATATCAAAGAAGACAATTCCATCAAGATCATTGAAGAATTTTGAAGACAATATATATCAAAGAAGACAATTCCATCAATATCATTGAAGAATTTTTACAAGAATATATATCACGAAGTCATTCCAGAAGAGGCGATTTCATTCGCGAAAATACACAAGTAAACTTGCGAAGATGCTTATATGAATGGAGGCAACTCAAAGATATATCAATTTTACTACGGCAAAATGAGCTAATAACAGAAACTTGAAATATACATTGCAATAGATAAGTATTCGCATCATACAAGCATCATACTCGCATCATACAAGCATCATACTCGCATCATTCAAGCATCATATTCGCATCATAAAAGCATTGCATAAGCATTTCAAGGCATAAGCATCGCATACACATTTCATAACATAATCATTATATAAGTATTATATGCACACAAGTATTTTACAAAATTTTACAGGATAATACCGCGAAACTTCGCAGAAACATTCATAATTCGCAGGACTATTCATAGTTCGCAACAATATATTCGCAACACTATATTCGCAATACTATGTTCGCAACACTATATTCGCAACACTATGTTCGCAACACTATATTCGCAACACTATATTCACAGCACTATTCGCAAAGACTATTATTATTCGAAGTTTAGAAATTCGCAGAAAACCCTTAAATTCACGAAAAATTCGAAATTTGCGAAAAATTCGAAGTTAAAGCGTGGTTACCACTTGAGGCAGAGGCAAGATAAGAATAGAGACGCAATTTAGTTATTCAACATTTTCTTAAGGATTCTCCTTCATAGATAAAGAACAGAGGCAACTATGGATACCCAAGAAAATATTTTATGATTCTTTATCTTCTCAGTAAGAATCCTCATCAAAAATGGAATAATAATTTCACATGAACAGAGGCAATATTTATCACTCTCATTCAAGGACGAATACTTCTTATATATTTCGAGGATTAAGTACTTCTTAAGGATACTTCATACTTCTTATATATTTCGAGGATTAAGTACTTCTTATACTTCTTAAGGATACTTCATACTTCTTATATATTTCGAGGATTGAGTACTTCTTATACTTCTTCAAGGATATTTTATATTTCTTATACTTCATACTTCTTCAAGATACTTCACATACTTCATACTTCGCAAGATGATACTTCTAATTACTTTTTAAAGCTTCAGAACTTCGCAAAAGAATAGAGGCAAGTATATACTTTTTGAGTTTGATATTCTTTTGCTCGTTCCTTCATCAACAAAGATCAAAGACTACTCCAACAACCACAACAAGTGATTTTTTCTTGAAGATCACTCTTCAAGCAATATTCAAGAAAAAAGAGGCAAGATGTAGGAGCGGAATATCACAACAAATGATAACTTACGAAATTGTGGAGAGAAAAGACATCTTGCGAGCAAAGAACATTTTGCGAGCAAAGGAAATCACGAGGAAAGCAAAAGAAGTTCGCGAAGTGAAGTTACGAAGGTTCGCAAGATAATTATCAAATCCGAAATGGCGGGACAACACAACTGTCACCTTTTGTAAGATCATATAAATAGCCATTTAGGCATGAGAAGTGGGAGGGGATAATTTTTAGAGAGAGGAATAATTTTTGGAGGAGAGAGAAAATGTTATGAGAGATTTTATTTTCTTGATCATCTTCTTCCCCAAAATTCTAGAGCTCCAAATATTCATTAATGGAGTCTCAATTGTAAAATCATGTAATTACATACAATCACTAGTGAAGCACCGTGGATGTAGATCACATTGATCGAACCACGTAAAAATCTCTGTGTCTCTTTTTATAATTTTAGTACTTTAATTCTTAGTTTCATATCAAATTAATTAGATTTAGGAATCATTTTAATGGATTCTTATGAGGGTGTAGTTGTGAGATAATCCGCAACTACAACAAGAGGAATATGACACTCCAGCAAGTTCATATTGCTCAACCCTCAGATGATTAATGCTCCTATACAGGAATCCCTTCTGGTATAGAACCATCAATTAATTTTTTGAAATCGTCTAAATATCCAGCAATATTCTACGAACCATCGTCTGAATATCCAGCAATATTCTACGAGCCATCTTTAATCGTCTGAATATCTAGTAATATTCTACGATTCTTCGTTATATTTCGTCACTTTAATTCGTGGTTATTCCCAGAAGAATGCCATGGGTTAGTGATAAATATCCAACGAAACAGGCATTTGAGGATCGAATAAGCCCTGACAAAAAATGGTGCAAGTGTAATTAACAAATAATGCACATACTAGCATTTTGAATGCACGAACGTGCATTTCAAAAAATATGAATGGACGAGGAACCTATGCAAAATAGGAAGGGAAACTAATAATAATAAAATATTAGCAAAAGCGCCAAGGGACTTGGCTCACCATCCGGCCAGTCATACCGCGACCAGTCTCCCACCCAATTTAATATTTTATCATACTTTTACTATTTTCCTGATCTCATGAAATCCTCTCGTTCGAGCAAATTTTCTTTATTTCAAAGAAATTATCTAAATCACATGATTTTATAAAAAAATAATAAAATTAGGGAAAGGTGTCATGGGACCGCCAATCACGCCTTGGACGTGGCCGGTCCCACACCACACCACACCTCACATCCTATTATTTTATTATTTCTTCTCAAATTTTGAAAATTCCTTGATTTTATGAATTTTCCTCAAAATTACCTAATTTCATGTATTTTCTCTAAAATCATAGAAAATATTTAAAAAAATAGGGAAAACTTGTGGGACCGGCTCTAGTCGGCCGCCCATACCTTATCCGGTCCCACATGCCTATTATTTTATTATTATTTGGTGTTTTGTTTCCTGATTTCAACAAAATATCTTGGTTTTCAACAAATCCCTTTGATTTTATGAAAAATCTCTAAAATCATCAAAATTTGGTAAAATTGGGAAGAGTGGCTTGGGACCCGCGCCCATTGGCCGGACGGCCATTTCCGGTCCCACACTCCCATTCCCTATTTTATTATTAATTTATTTCTCTCAAGGAAGTTCCCTAATTTCATCAAACTCTTTTTTTCATGGAATTTCCCTCAAATCAGAGAAAATACATAAAATTGCATAAAACTGGGAAAGCATGTGTGACCGTGTTTGTCAACCGGACGGCTATGCCCTAGCTATGTCCGGTCCCACACCTTGTAATTCCCACACCATGGATTTTGCATATTTTTTCCAAATGTTGCTCAAACGTGCACCAGAAAATATCAAAATTCTCATGACTGAAGCGCGGACACCATAGTGACACGGGCACATCCCCTTGACCTACCAAGGGTGATCCTGAGGCTTGTAAACAGCTGGTCCCGCATGTTTTAACGATTTTAACCTAATTTGCTCAATTGCACATATTAGGTTCAAACTCTTTCCAAACAATTGGAAGTTTTCTCAAACGACCATTCACTGGTCCCACGCCCACCAAGAGCTGGTCTCATGACCTCTTGGTCGATCCTTCATATTTCCATAATACCAGGTTTTATTATTTGTCGCTCACACGAGCATTATTTCAGTAATCAAACCAGCATTTAATCATTCTTTCACCAACTGGTCATATGAGACTTTGGTATTTTTGCTCATCCGAGCATTTGGGCGATATATGGTGAACCCGTCATCCCCTGTATCCGGTCCCTGTGTCACTCTTTATTGATTTGCAATAAATCACCATTTTGGTAAAATTAGGGTTTTGAATCGAGAGATATGCAGAAACGTGATTATGAGCAAATTCAAACACTCTGATAATTTTATGATGATTCCATAATCAACACTTTATTCATTTTGCTCGACCCAGTAGTCAGTAACTTAAATTAATATTTTATTTGGTCTTGATACCAACGATTCATCAAAAATCAATATTTGCTCAAACTAGCAATATTCGCTCAAACTAGCAATATTCGCTTGAACTGGCAATATTTATTCAAATTAGCAATATTCGCTCAGACTAGCAATATTTGCTCAGATCAAAGAATATTGGTTCATATATCAATATTCACCAATTCCGCAACACAGTTTGCTCTATAATAATACCTCGTCTCAGCGGACGCATTTAATTCATGAGTTTCAGAATATTTGCTAATTATGTTCAACTCAGCATTACATGGACTCATCATCCCATAAAGTCAGCAACTGACTCCACAATCACGAGATTTCAATTGTGTCACATGGGGGGATATTAACTAGGGTTTTGGTCTGGCGGTCTACGACACGTGTGTTCACCCACGATGAGAATGTGAGCAAGTCGTGCATTCAGTTGGAAGAGTCAGCAAAACTAGTGGGTGGAAAATTAACCAAGTCTCTGCACGATGAGTTATTGGTTTTAACACGATTTCCCACTTCCCCACTCTCTGATTCCAGCAACTGTCACACTTCATGGGATCATGGAGTTTTCAACTCCGGCATTATAAAATGTCTCTAAATCCTAATTGAAAGGACAAGATTCGAACACTCGAATATTCGTCTAGAAATTTCTCATCAAAGTTCATACAGACAATCTTTTGTCTACACGAACTCAGATAAATCACTCTCAATTAAGCAAAAATTCAATCATTCAGAGCATTCTTACGCTGAATTCATAACACACCTACAATCTCATATCACCATTGATCTCACACATTTCTCAGCTTCCCTCCTACAGATCAACCCATCCTCTCTTGTGACCGAATTGACTCTGGAACGACCATTATTATTGGTTTAGGCCGGAGTCTTACAGATTGATCTCTCGAACTTAAAGTACTCCCTTCTTGCAGTGCATCTGTATGAGGTTCAACATTTTGCTCGGTTCAAGGAGTCTCCACACGGCTGACTCTTCAATTCAGTAAAAACTAGCAAATCGTTTTTCCCCATCTACAAATTGGCGACCACAGTGGGAGGTTAATTTCTCGGTTGCAATGTCACAATTTCACAAGATGGCTGGTCTTAGGTCCGAGTTATTCACAGGTTCTAATACCAACGGTGTTAGCACTAGCAACAATGACAATAACAACAACATCAACGGAAATGAGGACATTCCAGAAACAATTCCAAACACAAATACTGATGGTGGTGATATTACTCCTCCTTACAGAGAGGGTCATCCTTTTTTCGGCCGACACCCTGAGGAAACTAGAGGAAACCAACCACCTACCATTTCTGATCTCATCAAAGCGCAGGAAATATTTGCACAGAATCAGATAAATATGGCTGCAGCACAGAATAAGCTATTTGATCAGTTGAAAAATCTCACTGATCTTGTCAGAGAAAATTCAAGAAAAAGGAAAAGAGAAGGAGAAATCCTCAGATGACAATCCTGAGGTAATTCTAATTCATACAGTGGATGATGATGAATCCGACAAAGCTGCGGGCGATCCATCAGCAAAGGAGTCATCAAACTTCATTACACGTGAAGACTTGGAGCGTCTTCTGGAGAAATATGGAAAGGGAAATACATCACATGTCCATCGTCACCAACCTCCTTATCCTGCTACTACTCAGAGGATTCCTCTTCATAAAGGTTACATTTCTCCATTTTTTACTCTATATGATGGATGTAGTAGCAAGAAATCCCATACTACACCTCTCACAAGAATTCATACAATCAAGTCATTTTTATATCAACAATCACAATTTTTATTGATTAATCTCACAAATTTTACAAGATGGAAAGGAAATAAAGCTAAGGAATTAACAACTGCTCTAGACTTTCTCTCTCCTAATGACTTGCTTAACACTCGAAAAAGATCTCTCTCTCCCTTAAGCATGTTCGACTCTTTATATAGGGAGGTACATAGTGGATGACAACTAATTTGTCCTTTATTTTTGTATCTGACTTGCGATATTATCGTAATAGTTCTAGTGTTACCTTTGCAAACATTACAAACTTCACAGGGTCAACACACTTTCCTCATGTTAAGCTATTGTCATCTGTTACGTCACTTTTATTAATCAACCTGCGACAGCTTCGCAATGTTGTAAATGATAATTTCGCGAATGGGTTGTTGTTGTGATATTATGATCCTACATCTTGCCTCTTCTTATGTTTTCTCTGCGAAGGGGAGAATGTCATGAGAAATCGTTTTTAAAAATGCCGCAGCTGTTCATCTTTTCTTTATTCGTCTTTCTCTACCGAAAAGGTTCCGTGAATTAAGCATGACTGTCTACACGTGTTGAATATTCCTTTATTCGCTGGCACATTTACCATTAACCGGACATCTTCCTTTGCCTATTTAAAGAGGGATCTGTTGGAAAGATAATTTTCTTCTTTTACTTCGTCTTCATCTTCTTTATCTTTATATTCTCTGCAAATCTTCATCGTCTGCCATTTTATTTATTATCTAACTCACCTTCATGCTGTTGTTCTTTTCTGCTCCCATGGAATCTCCAAGGTTAGTTTTCCTTTCTTTTCCTCTCTTTGGTTTTACTGAAACTGATTTTGTTTTAATAGAATCATCTTGTTTGTTCTCTGTGTAATTCCCATACTGTTTTTGTTTCAGCAAAAGCACTTCCAGTACTAATGCTCCTAAAGATCCGCAACTCAAGGTTGCTGCGAAGAAGAAAAGAAAGTCTGCGAATGACAAGATAGTAAGAAACACTATTATTTTTTAATAACAATATTGTTGCCTCTGTTTCATATCTGAGTTGTGATTCGCAGGGTGACGGAGATTCCACTAAACCTCCAAAAAGATCTCTCCAACCTAAAACTGTTGAAACTTCTATTTCCTTTCCCAGACTTGGCCTTTCAGTTTCTTCTTCAACACTTTCACAAATTGAACCTCTACTTCCTGTCTGCGAAACTATCGCAACAGATTCTAATATTTAAATTAATCTTTCTATGGATGAAATCCCCTTTGCAAAGCCTATTTCGAATGAAACTTTTTCTTCTCCTATGACCAATACTTCTCAAATTAATCCCACCGTAACCTCAACCATTGATCTTCCTCAAACTTCACCCTCAAATGACATCTCTTTAGCAAAGAATGATGTAGTTGCAGGATTTCCCACAACACACCCCTTGTAATATCTTGATAATAATCTTTTAATCTAAACTAATTTGATATTTAAATTCTAAAAATTGTAAATAGACACACGAATTTTTACATGGTTCGATCAATTTGATCTACATCCATGATTCTCTACTATGATGGTTAAAGTTTACATTTGATAATCTCCATTAATGGAATTCTAAATCTAGTTTTGGGGAAGAAGATGATAAAGAAAAATACATTTTCTCTCTCTAAAAGTCTCTCTGAAAAATATCTCTCTCTCCTAAAACTTTCTCTCTCCTCAAGACTCTCTCAACTCTAAAAAATACATCATCCTTTTCTAGACTTACTTGAACCCTTTATATAGGAAATTACATAGTGGGTGACAGCTAAGTTTTCCCCTTCTTTCGGATCTATTTTGCGATCTCATTGCGGTAATTACAATGTTAATATTCGCCAACTTTTGTAATCCTCGTGAAACAATACTCTTCTAATATGCCTCTTCAATCGTCAACTTCGTCCTTCTTTGAATTATTTTGTGACGCTCGTGAAATGTTGTTGAAGATTTTTCGAACGCTTCATGAAGTGTCATTAATCTCTCGTGAATATAATTGTGGCGATATTCTGATCCTACATCTTGCCTCTTTTTTCTTGAATATTGCTTGAAAAGTAATCTTTAAGAAAAAGTTTGTTGTTGTAATAGTCTTTGATTTTTGTTGATGAAGGAATGAGCGAAAGAATACTGGATTTGAAAAGTATATACTTGCCTCTATTCTTTTGCGAAGTTCCATATCTTTGTTAAGTAAATAAGAAGTATTAACTCTTGAAGTGCTCGTGAAGTATGAAGTATCTCTGAAGAAATATAAGAAGTACTCAATCTTCAAAAAATAAGAAGTATCCGTTTTTTAATGAAAATCATAAGTATTGCCTCTGTTCTCGTGAAATTATTACTTCATTTTTGGTGAAAATCCCTGTCCATTTTGGAAATGATTCTTGCCGAGAAGATAAAGGACATAATGTTTTCTTGGTAATCCATAGTTGCCTCTGTTCTTTATCTACGAAGGAAGGATCCCTGAAAAAATGTTAAATGAACGAATTGCCTCTGCCTCATTTGATAAAATGATCATATTCTGCGAAATAATAACTTCTCCTGCGAAATTCTGGAATAGTCTGCAATATGCTGAATTAGTCTAAAAATTTATGAATATTTATGAACGTTTCTGCGAGTTGCTGATTTTTTCTGCGAAATTATGTATGTTTCTGCGAATTTCTGAATTTTTCTGCGAGATTCTGAAATAATGCTTTGAACAGTAGCAATGAATAGTGCCGAAATTGTGAATAATGCTACGATATTGTAGACATTCCTCTTGAAAGACTCTGAATAATACTTCTGAGAAACTTTGAATAGTATTTCGGAGAAATTTTGAATAGTACTTCCTTTCGCTCTTGCGATGAACAAATCTTTCCTGCATTCTTAAAATAAAATAATTAATGTTTGAGATTATTCTATAGGTCTTATTTTGCCAATTTTTCTCTTTGCGACAAAATCGCAGGACGTCTTTACATTTTCATGTATTGACCCATTGATCTTGCCTTATATTTTCTCTTGAGGCTTTTTGGCCTGTTATGCGACAATATGACAAGTCTAAGTTCTCTCGCGAGATCAAAGTCTCATGACATTGCCGTCTTGCGATGAAATCGCAGGACGTCTTTACACTTTCATATAAAAACCCATTGATCTCATCTTAACTTTTTCTCATTTGGCTTTTTGCCTCTGTATAATTTACGCGTCAATATGACAGGCCTAAATGATCTTGCGATCTTAGAGTCCCATGACATTTCCGTCTTAAGACACTTATCAGCTCCCTAATGGAGGGTGCCGCCCTTATCTTACCCCTGGTTTCCCCTTCAAGGAGGGCACATCGGCCATACAAGACTAGATCCTCCCATCCAGATTTACCAACAACCAGTTGTTTTCGTAGCCTCTTGTCCTTTATGCCTATATGGCTTATAGTTACAAGACTACACCCTAGGTGGGGTTTTCTTCAGGCCAATTGCATCATAGCCAAGACTTACCAAAGATGGCCAGGGTAGGTTCGTCCGTCCCGGGCACCCTTGGCTAAACCGTGTACCTCGGCGCCTTGGTCATACTTTGCACTTCTTGGAAGAGATCCTTGGTCGTCCAACCAGGGTATAACCTTATAAAGCTGGAAATCCAAGATCTCTCTCCCGGATAGGTTTTCTTTAACCCCCTACATCTGTATGACTCAGGTTCCAGTAGCGGTATAACCTTATCCCTGAATCATATAAAGAGATACCCCCTTATAACGTGCTTGTAGGTCTTACATTTGCCTCTTACGAAATTGTATTCGCGAACTAGGGTGCACGCCATAAAGGTTTGTCCCATTCTTTAAATTTCTGCGAAATTATATTCGCGTTTCTCGTGATATTTTCGCGTTTCTTCATTCTTTCATTTCTGTTAATTCTTTATATAATCTTGAATGATCTCGCGATTACACTCGCAGTTCTGATAAAAATTTGTTTTGCTCATTTCTGTGAGTTGAAATATTCTTTAAAATCTTTTGAAATCTTAGCAATATTCTTTGAAATCCTGCAATTTTATCGCATTTGTTAAACCAAAAATTTCTTTCTGTAAAAGAAATATTCTAGAGAAATCTTTGAAATCTTCTTTGAAATCTTGCGATTGTATCGCGTATCTTGGAAATTTGAAATCTTAAAAATTTTGGCGATAATTTCGTTTTCTGTAACCTTAGAAATCTTTGAAAATTTTGCGAGAGTATCGCTGCTTTGGAAATGAAATCATTTTTTTTTGAAATCTTAGAAATATTTGCGATAGTTTCATTTATTGAAATCTTTGAAAAATTTTACGAATATATTGCTCTGGTCTATCAAATCAAAATTCTTTGAAATGTTTTGAAATCTTAGAAATTTTAGAAATCTTGCGATTATATCGCTTTTGGCAAATTGAATCAAAAGTTTTTGAATTTTTTTGAAATATTATAAATCTTAGAAATGTTCTTTGAAATCTGGCGATAATATATTTCAAAAAATTTCATTTTCTGTAAGTAAAATATTCAAGGGAGTGGTACTTAGCTTTTTGGCGATTTTCTGTTGCTGCCAATTATCGCGAAGTATTTGATTTGCTTGTGAAATAAGGAGAAATGAGAAATGAACTCTTGACCTGATCCTTGTATACTGTCACATCATACCAACTGTTCTAACCCTCTGTTGCGAAATTAACTTGCGAAGTAAACTTCTAAACCCATCTCATATTCTTCCTTCTAAACCCACTGTGCAGCATCCTCTTGTGATGATCGCAGCTTCTTTGTTGGTGCAATTTCTCAAGAAAATGTTTACGAAGTAAATACTTGTGAAGAAAATATTTGTGCTGAAAATATCTGCAAGAATAATTCTTATGATAAATATTCCACTTTTCACTCTGTACTTAATTCTATTCTTCGGTGGCTGTAGACCTCGTGAATCATTTGCACTTCTCATTTCACTATTAATTGATAGTATAATTGGTTTTGTCCTTAATTGCGAGCACTACACCCACTACACCCATTATATTATCCTCCTGCGAGCACTATACCCATTATAAGATCTTCTTGCGAGCATTTCACCCATTAATTGCGAGTGTAAACATTAACTAAATAATTAATTAATTAACCGGTCTCATACTCTGATCCACTAGCATAATAGAAGAACAAAACAATAGAAGAACAAAACAATGGTTCATATGAAGTACTTAATTCGCCAAGTGCTCCTCGAAAAGTATATTCACGAGAATATCGCCAAGTGCTCATATGAAATTATATTTCTGCGTTTCTTTTATCCCTCTTATTGGTCTCATATTTAGTACGTAACTTAAGAATCTTAACTCGCCAAGTGCTCCTCGCAAGTTTACTAATTAATTAATTAATTGATACTATGTTGCAAGTTTACTAATTAATTAATTGATACTATGCTGTGTGAACCTATGTTGTGGCGAAATGCTCTTCGCAAGCTTGGTCTCATAAGATTCTCGTCAGAAAAGAATAGTATCAAAACAAAAATTAACCCCTTTGACCATGTGTTGGTGATGAAAATCGCTGGTTGCCTTCTTTGTCCTTCTTCACTCTTTGGCGCTGCTACTCGTGGCAATCCAAAAGCCTTTCCACTCTATCTCTTCACAACAGTGGTGATAATCACTAGTGCCCTTCGCAGATGCTAATTATTCTCCAATAATTTTATTTAAAATATCCAATAGTTGTTTATATCCTTCTTATTGCCTGGAGTAGATTTTGAGTTTCTCCAGTGAATTTCTGCGAGATTCATCCATTTAATTTAGTGAGTAGTCTATTAAGTTCGAAAATTTATAAAATGGATTTTGAAAACAACATCCGTAAATCTGTTTTTTTTTTTTTTTTTAATATCAAATTAGAAAAGGGAAGAGATTTTTTCCTGTAGAATTATTTGTTGGTGTAACTTCATTTGATTTCTTCGCGATTGTTGATGAAGTACTTTGTCCTTTCTCCTCCGTTGGAATCTTTCCATCTGTTTCCCATTATGTGTAGCCTTGATCACTTTAGCCCTTAGATGTATTTAAAAGAATTAATTAATTAATGATATTAAAATGAAAACTTTCGTTTCTAGCGATGAAAATGAAATGTGAACCATGCCTAACATCAAAGAAGAAAATTTAACATCTGCGAGAAAAAAAAAAAAATGAAATGTGTAAACTTTAGTTTAGCAAACAAAGAAGAAAATTTAGTTGATAATCTCTTATCATATAGAAATTTAGTTGTTTCCACAGCGAGCATCACTCGCAGAACCTTCCTCCAGTAAGATACTTATTACGGAAATAAGATCATGATTTTTAATTTTGAAATCTTTATAATAATCCATCTTTGATTTACGAGTGTCCTATACATCAAAGAAAGAATCGAACATAACATTAAGAAATGATAACAAAGCAAAATTCATTTTTGATGAAGAACAAAAATTTTGTATATGAGAAATTTTTCTCATTGGTTTGTTTAAAATTTTCCGATCTGAGAAATTGAACACGAAATAAGATAAATAGGAAAGAGATTTGTCCTTTTTATTGAGAAATTTTGTTGTTGGAGGTGTGTTCAGTTCTGCTTTGCGTTGATTTTGTAGTAATTGATTTCTTCCCTAAATTTGTTCCTACATCGACATCTTGAATATTGTTGCTACTTATCTTCTGAAAGTGTATATTCCTCCTAAACCTCCTTGTTTTCCCTTGAAATTTATGGATCCAGTTTAACTCATCATCAACCGTAGCTAATTTCTTTGGATCTTCTTCAATCCAACAAGCATGTAGTGTTTCTAGCGCCAAAATGTAGTTGCAGGATTTCCCACAACACACCCCTTGTAATATCTTGATAATAATCTTTTAATCTAAACTAATTTGATATTTAAAATTCTAAAAATTGTAAATAGACACACGAATTTTTACATGGTTCGATCAATTTGATCTACATCCATGATTCTCTACTATGATGGTTAAAGTTTACATTTGATAATCTCCATTAATGGAATTCTAAATCTAGTTTTGGGGAAGAAGATGATAAAGAAAAATACATTTTCTCTCTCTAAAAGTCTCTCTGAAAAATATCTCTCTCCTAAAACTTTCTCTCTCCTCAAGACTCTCTCAACTCTAAAAAATACATCATCCTTTTCTGGACTTACTTGAACCCTTTATATAGGAAATTACATAGTGGGTGACAGCTAAGTTTTCCCCTTCTTTCGGATCTATTTTGCGATCTCATTGCGGTAATTACAATGTTAATATTCGCCAACTTTTGTAATCCTCGTGAAACAATACTCTTCTAATATGCCTCTTCAATCGTCAACTTCGTCCTTCTTTGAATTATTTTGTGACGCTCGTGAAATGTTGTTGAAGATTTTTCAGTATCGCTCGCAGAAGTGTCATTAATCTCTCGTGAATATAATTGTGGCGATATTCTAATCCTACAAATGATGGCCAACAACTTTCTGTTATCACTACTACTCCATTTGAGTCTCTCCATTTTTCTAAAGAAATTGTGGACAGAATAGATATTACCTTTAAGGTTTTGTCTGATATTTTAGATGATGTCAAGAAATCATCGGTGGATCCTGTCAAATCCGGTATCTCCGAAATTTTGAGTAGCTATTTTAGCTCTGATAGAGTGGTTTCGTAAACATCCTTAGAGAAAGAAATTGAATCTTTGAAGAAGAGTCTCCAAGTCAAGACTTTAGAATGTGGCACTCTTCGCTTTGAAAATCAAAAGCTTCAAAATGCTTCGCTAGACTGCGAGAATCTTCACAAGAAGAATAAAGAATTAAAAGGTATAACTTCTATTGTCTTGTATTTACCTTTCATATTCATCTCTTTTAGAAATTTTATCCTTTCTATATTCTATTTTCTTAAAACTCTTTGTTCGCCCTTTAAGTCTTAAACCAACAACGAATAATGGAAAGATACAAATTTGAATATATCGCGGAAGAAGTTTGCGTGGACAAAGACATTTAGATGGATCAATATAACCAATTAGATAATATTCATACATATTCCATTGATCAAATAGATAATCTTACTAAAGAGAATGCTCAATTAGTACAGGAGCAAAACCTATTAAGTAATGAAATATCTCGTCTCTCTTATTTTTTAACCAAAGCTAACTTGGTGATGGAAACTTTATCAGATGAAAATAAAACCTTATCTCATGAAAAGCGAAATATCTTGAGTACTATGGCGATCTCTTCACAGAAAATAAATATTCTTCAAAGAGTGTGTGATAACCAAGAACAATCTCTTCATGCACTGAAAAATGAACTTAAAAAAGTAACTGAATCATCTATCGCTGAGAAAAATACACTTATCCAGGGTAGGATAACTTTAAGTGTAAAGTCCAGTCAGCTCCGAGAACAATATTCCAAATTATAAGAATCTTACTCGTCACTTTCTAAGGAAAACACTTTTCTCATTTCTAAAGAAAAGAAATTAAAATCTCGCCTGAAGGGTCTAGTTGGAGATAAATTTGATGATGCCATGAATCATTGGGAGAATACTTGCTTGGCACTAATTCAAAATCTAATTTCTCAAAAAGAAGGTAGTCATTTTGACTGCCTCAGCCATTTTTCCTTTGTTAAACTTCTTTGCAATATTTCCCTTGCGAAGTATTCGCCTGAATAATATTTGTTCTTATTTTTCGCATAATTTGAGAGAAATCTTCATTCCTCCATTTCTAATTTGGATTCTAAACTTTCCAAAGTTTGCAAAGAGAATGGATTACTTGCTGCTCACCTTGTCCGTTCTCGCGATCGAGCAGAAAGAAGATATGACTACCTTGTTTATTTTAAAGATATGGAGATCAGAAACCGTAATAGAGATTTCCTTCGCCAAGCTCATCTTAGTGTTGAAGTTCTTGTGAACGACATTTTGCTGTCCAATTTTCTTCCTCCCGTATCAATCAAACCTCTGAAAGTGGATGATGATGAAATTCCTCGTCCTGCTGATAGTAATATTGATTATGAGAGTGGTGAAGAGGATGCTTCTCAAGAATATTTAGAAGAAGAAGAAGAAAAAATCCCTCTTAAAGAATTAAACAACTGCTGGTGACAAGCCAAATGAAGAAGAAACTGGAGTTGACCAGAATAAGGAGAACACTGGCAAAGAGGATAAAGCTGGTGAAGATGATAAAATTGGTGAAGATAGTATTTTTGGCGAAGAAAATACTCAAGTCTGAGTTTTCGTTTTATTTTCTTGAGTTATTTTTCTCTTTCTTTTCTTGCGAACGATGTACTTTGGGCCACCTTTGGATTCAATTATACTTTTGGTATTTTAAGTACTTGCGAGAAAGATAATGACATCTTGTTTATTAATTCCCATACTTGCCTATCATTATTTTTCTTGTGATATATGATCTGCATGAAAAATGATTAGTACTTTATAAAAAAATTGTTTTGTCATGTGGTTTTATGTTTCCTTCCTAGTTAAAGGTCTTATTTTTCCACCTCTTGTCATTGCGACAAAATCGCAGGACGTATTTGCGTTTTCACACAAAAACCCATTGACCTTGCCTTAACTTTTTGTTCTTTTTTCATTTTTGTTGCGACAATGTGACAGGCCTAAATTTTCTTGCGAAATTAAAGCCCCATGACATTGCCGTCTTGCGACGAAATCGCAGGACGTCGTTACACTTGCATATAATGACCCATTGATCTCGTCTTATCTTCTCTTTTGTATTATTGCCTCTTCAGGAATGTTGCACAATATGAAAAGTCTTAATACTCCCATGAGTAAAAAGCCTCATGACATTTGCGTCTTTAAGATACTTATCAGCTCCCTAATGGAGGGTGCTGCCCTTATCTTCCCCCTGGTTGCCCTTTCAAGGATACGTACTTCTTCCATACCAGGATAGATCCTCTTATCCAGTCTTAACAACAACCAGTTGTTTTCGTATCCTCTTATCCCTTTTGCATATATGGCTTATGGTTACGAGACTGCACCCTAAGTGGGGTTTTCTTCGGGCCGAGTGCATCATAGCCAAGACTTTCCAAGAATGGCTAGGGTAGTTTCATACGCCCCTGGCACTCTTGGATCAACCGTGTACTTCGGCTCTTTAATCATACTCTTCACTCCTTAGGAGAGTTATTATTACCTTATTCTCCCAACTTAAGTCATATGCTCAAGTTGAGAATCCAAGGTGTCCCTCCTGGATGGGCTTTCATTGACCCCAAATCTCCATGACTCAGGTTCCAACAGCGGTGTAACCTTATCCCTGATCCATGCAACATATACCCCCTTCTATGATGCATTTTAGGTCTTACATTTTCCTCTTGCGAAATTTTATTCGCGAACTAAGGTGTACATCATAAAGGTTTGTCCCATTCTGAGGATTATTTTTTGCATTTTATCTCTGTTGTAATTTCTCAATCTCATCTTTATCATTAAGTAAAATTTATTTTTGAAGTTTTCGCAACAAATCAAGCATACATCTCTTTTCTTTTTCTCAATATTTCTTTCATTTCACAGTTTAAATTTTTTACCTTTGTTGTTTTCTGCCTCTGTTCTTTTGTTGCTTTTCGCTACAGTCTTTCCTTCTGCGACATTTTTGCCACTTGTTGTTTACCCTCTTCGCAACATTATTTCTTCTCCCTGTTCTATTGCATCAACCATCAACCTCTCACTTCGTTGTTTTTGTTTGATGTCATACTTCCAATTCTCCTTCTTGGCAGCTCTTTCCTCACAGGACTCTATATCAAAACATATTCTTTGCCTTCGCTCCAACTTCTATGACAAATGTTTCTCCTCCTTTTGTTGCATTAACTCTGCTGGTGGTGGTGGTAAGAGTTGAGATTGAGGGTACCCTATTAGGAAATGATTTAATTTTCCATGGTCTATCATTCTGAGAATGATTCTCTTTATGTTCCTGCAGTCATTTGTGGAATGTCCATGAAAATGTTGGCAAGAGCAAAATTCTTGACTTCTGTGATTTGGAAGTGGTTCTTTTCCCATGTTCCAGGGTGTTTGTATGTTCTCCGTTAAGATGATAGATTCCCAAAAAAAAAATCACACTAGTATTCAAAGGTGGCATCTTGATCTCTTACCATATCATTTTTTGACTTCCTGATCCTCTATGATAATTTTGCCTTTGTCCTCCATAATTTTCCTGCGGCTGATTAAGTCTTTGGATTTTGTTGTTTCCACCTTGGCTATAAAAGTTTCTTTCTCTCTCAAATTCTTCTTGGTCTCGACTTCCCATGGCTACTATTTTCTGCTGACTATTCTTCATACTCTTTTCTTGTTGGACCTGCGAAGTGCTTGCCACTGTGTTTATCAATTTTGGTAGCAAACTCGCATTCGCTACTGCTGAGCTTGTATTTGCCACTGGATATGATTCCATTTCATTCTGTTTTTCTTCAAGGGCAATATACTCCTCCTGCAGCTCCCGTAACTCAGTCATTGTGATTGTATTTTTGACTCTAAAAATTTGAGTGTATAGTAGGTTGGTTGCGAACATTGCGTTGATGAATGATAAGATAAGATAAGATATCTCTCATCCACTCGACCTTCCATCTCTCTACACATTGTTTTCCATCTTATGGTTAGATGCTTAAAACTTTCTCCAATTCTCTTATGTAAGCCAAATACATCTTCAATCCCTGGTCGCGAAGAATTGTTACTTATATATATATATATACCCCTAAGAACGTAGTTTGCAAGTGGTTGAAAGATGTTATCGTGTTTTTGGGCAGACCATCGAACCATTTCAGTGCCTCTCCTGTTAAACTAGATGCAAATACTTGCACAATACATGTAGCATACATCTTACATATGCCTTGATGTGTTGAATTTCACATGTCGTTCCATCAAAAATGCTAGCTAATCCAGGAAGATTGCACTTTTGGGGTATTCCTCCTAATTGTACTTCTTGTGTGAATTAAGTTTTCGCAGCTTCATCAATGGCCTCATCTAATTTCCTTCTGCCTCATTCTCTTCTGTTATTTATCATTCCTCTCATCTCTGCCAATTCTCTTAAGATTTGTTCATTTACACCTGGATTTTGGTTCATTGGTATTTTAAGTCTGCTTCCCTCCTTCTGCGTGCATGCCTGTCTTGTCTTGCGAGATTCTGTGTTTCTTCATCATATTTATCTTGTCTTCTCCTGCGATTTTCTCCTTCACCTCTCTTTTGAATTCGCACATTATTATGCCTTTCGTTTTCTCCTTTACGATTCTGTCAATTCCTCGTTTATTCTCTTCGCAGCTCTTCAGCTCTTCTTTGTATTCTATCATACTCTTCATTAATATTGTCATTATTGCGGTTCTGCTCGCGTCTTCTTTCTCTATTATCATGATTGATCTGACGTATTGATTCTTGGAACTCTCTTTCCTCCATTTCTTCTCTCAATTTTTTTTTCTCGCAAGTTAAACGTGCTTTATCAGCATAATGTCTCTCGATTTCTTCTTCAATTACTTGTTGATTTCTTTGAATTTCTCTCTCACGTAATATTCTCCTTCCTTCTTCCTGATTTTGTTCGCCATCTTGGTTATTTCGTTCGCGACGCCGTTCGTTCCCTTGATTCCTGTTATTTTGTCTGTTTTGGAGAATTTCGCCTTGTTGAATATAACGATCTTCTATTATTACCCTCCTCTCACTACGTTCTCCATTTGGATTTTGTAATTCATCTGGAATATCCTCATTAGCACTTTCTATGGGTGAATTTCGTCTTATATCCCCTCCAGTTGATCTTGAACTCGACCTTGTAGTACTCCTTGACCTTATATTCTGTAATCTCGTATTTTCTATCCTCAACTCATGATTTTGCCTTGTCATATTTGCACTCTCTTCTGCCTCTAATATTCTTTCTTCATGTATTCTTTGCCTCAATGCCTCTAATAATTCAACCTCTTCATTTCCAAGAATTATTCCTCCAACTAATTCCTGATCTTCCTCTATTCGCCTATCATTTCATAATTATTTCTCCTCTTCCGCTTCACCTACTGAATCTGACTGCCAAGTGTGTACACTCACCCTGTCGTAATCTACAATTCTATTTTGCGCTGGTGTACGCTGAATTGGTTGTTGAATTTGATTTTCTCCATTATTTCTTGCGTTTATTCTTGTA